>CABHPR010141478.1:0-14336 GCA_902168415.1 Peromyscus melanophrys
TTTTTTTTTTGGTTTTTTGTTTTGTTTGTTTTGTTTTTTTGTTTTTTTGAGACAGGGTTTCTCTGTGTAGTTTTGGTGCCTGTCCCGGAACTCGCTCTGTAGATCAGACTGACCTCAAACTCACAGAGATTTGCCTGGCTCTGCCTCCCAGTGCTGGGATTAAAGGTGTGCACCACCACTGCCTGGCTTGGCATGGGCTTTTCTATGGCCTCAGAAAACCAAAGAATAAATCAATGAGAAGTGAGGGTGTCTTGTGACAGGAATAGTTTACTGAACCTCAAATTCAATCACCAAAGTATTTTGGGGATCTTGGTCTCATGAGATATTTGGTAAGGAGACCTAACAAAAAGTGTGAGTGATGGTTTAAATGCCGAAGTACCTGCCTTTTCTGGAATATGCTTGCTGCTTGAAATATCTGCTGAGTTACCATGTGGACTAGGAATTCAACATGTTACAGAGCAAGGGGAGCTCTGAGAACAGCAGATAGGAATCCTGAGGCAGGCTTCAGCTCCCGGAATGTAGAGCTGCCCCAGGGCACAGTTGTTTTCAGGAGAAATCGAGTTCCTTGAGACTGAAGGTATTTAGGCACAGGTGAGTACCGAACAGAGCTGCTGAAAGTGGGAAGTAGATGCAGGTGACTGATGTATTTATTGACCAATGGGTCTCAAATCTCATCAGATTCACCTGGGGACATGTGCATCTGTTGTTGTTCTAATTTTTATCTGTGTGTGTTCGTGTGTGTACACATCATGTGGCAGCTGGAGGTCAACCTCATGTATCATCCTCAGTGCCATCCACTTTGGTTTTGGAAACAGGAACTCTCATTTGCCTGGAGTTCACTGAGTGCGCTAGGCTGGCTCACCAGTGAGCCCCGGGATCCTTTATATCCACCTCCCCAGAGACAGGGTTACAAGCACGTGGCACTGTGTCGGACTTTTTTTTTATGTAAACACTCATAAAATAAAAATGTTTTTTAATGTATTTATTTTTATCTTATGTGTATGGATGATTTGTTTGCATATATGTCCATGCTCTGCATGCATGCAGTGCCCACAGAGGCCAGAAGACAGCATTGGACCCCTGAAACTGGAGTTTCAGATGTTGTGAGGCATCATGTGGGTGCTAGGAACCAAACCTGGGTCCTCTGAAAGAGCAACTAATGCTTTTAACTATTACTGAGTCATCTCTTCAGCACCATAAATTACTATATATGTATATAAATTACTATAGATATGTAGATAGATAGATAGATAGATAGATAGATAGATAGATAGATAGATGTATTGGTCTGAGGTAGGTTCTAAAAATATATATTTTTAATTATCTCCTCCAGCTAATTCTGATAATCATTAAGTTTGGCAAATACCAACATTAGAAACCTTTAAGCTGCCAGGCAGTAGTACTAGCACTTGGGAGGCAGAGGCAGGCGGATCTCTGTGAGTTTGAGGCCAGCTTGGACTACAGAGTGAGATCCAGGACAGGTTCCAAAGCTACACAGAGAAACCCCGTCTCAAAAAACAAAACAAAACAATCTCTAAACTATTTTCTTTTCCATGCTAGAATTTCCCATAGAGCTCTCCCCTGCCCACGCATCCACCAAGTTTCACTATGCAGCTGTCCTAAAGCTTGCTCTGTAGACCAGCCTGGCCTTGAACTCACAGAGATCCGCCTGCCTCTGCTTCCTGAGTGCTGGGATTAAAGTTGTGTGCCACCACACCTGGCCCTGCCATATCTTTCTAACTAAAGTTTTTAAAAATATCCTCAAAATTCTAATTTCCTGTTTGAGAAAAATGGAGCGCTACCCAGAATTAAAAAAAAAAAAAAAAAAAAAAAAAGGCTACGTGGGTACTGGCAAGATGACTCCAAGGTGAAAAGCACCTAAGTTCAATTCCCAACATCTACTTCAAGCTCACAACTGCCTGTCACTCCAGTTCCAGGGCACCCAAGACCTCTGGTCTCTTCAGGCACAGCACACTTGTGTACTCTTCCTTAAGCTGGCTTCCCAGTCAAATCTTGTCAGTTGTCATGAGTTGACTGGGCAGCTAGGCTTCTAGTGGCTGGGGGCATGTTTTCCACCTGACTGATGGCCAGGGAGTTACTAATGCCAGGTAGGCATTACCTTCACCATCCTGTTCTTTGGGCACCTCATCTTCAGGAATGGGATTTCCTCGGGTCTCTGATTCGGTAAAGTTGACTACACTCTGTTCCCATCAAAGAATGGCCTTATCAGTGTGAGGGCTTTTCTGAAGCTGTGTCCACATATACCTGGGGTGGGGGCTTATGGGGCAACTCTCTACGCCTCAACAGTCATTGGCATCCTTCACTACCCCAGCTTGTCTTCTACTGGAGCCCCAGTGCAGGAGCCTGGCAGGTGCTCACTAGAGAAAAACTGAATGTCACCTTTCCTCCCCAGGTCTGTTCTAGGAAGCCAGAGCCATGCAGTTCTCCAGCTCAGCCAGAGCAGATGAGAACGTGGACTATTTGTTCAAGGTCATCCTCATTGGAGATTCCAATGTGGGGAAGACGTGTGTGGTGCAGCATTTCAAATCTGGAGTCTACATCGAGTCCCAGCAGAATACCATTGGGGTGGACTTCACGGTGCGCTCCCTCGAGATAGACGGCAAGAAAGTGAAGGTCAGAGGAGTACTAGGGGTAGCTCCATTGTTTGAGCCAGAGCCCCCGTCTTAAGTAGGGTTTAAACACAGAAGCCATAAAAGAGGATATTGCTACATCTACCTAAAGGTCATCATTTCTACAAACCAAAAATATGATAAACAGTCAATAGAGGAATAACAAACTGGAAATATCTGCAATATGAAGAAAGACTAGGTTCTTTGATACGAAAGAAATTTTGATAAATGTCTAAGAAAAACACCAGCAACTGTGTGATGGTACATATTTATAATCCCAGCATAAGATTAAGGCAAGAAGACTGAGGCCACCTGGGCCACATATTGAGTGCCAAGCCAGGCTGAGCTACATAGTGAGGACCCTCAAAAATAGAGAGTTAAATGAGGTAGTGCATGCTTTTAATCCTCCAACCCAGGAGGCAGAAGCAATTGGATCTTTGTGAGTTCAAGGCTAGCCAGAGCTATATAGTGAGACCCTGTCTCAAAAATAAACAGACAGAAGACCAATAACCAAATATAAAAAGTGGCCACAGACCAGAAAAAATTTACTTCACAAACTTTGTAAGAACAAAGTCAGACCCAGCATGATAGCTTGCCACCAAGTCTGATCACCTGATTCCTTTCCCTGGGCCTTAGTAGGAAGGACTCTGCCCTGACTTACCCATGTGTAGAGGGCAAGAGGCCCTTGTGTACACAGATAAGCACCGGAGAATCTAGGAAAAGTCAGACTTGTAGTCTTATCTCTTCAGGGAAAGAGATGTTCCCTCTCTTCCTCCTGGGAAAAAAAATGTAGCTTGCAAACTGGTGATCCTTTGCTATCTGTAGAGTTGGGCTTCACCCAGATCCCCCAGAATTTATATTTTGTTTATCCCAGACTTTCCCCCTAAATCTTGAGCATTGCTTCTAAGTCCATTAAACTCATCCTTTATGAGAGATGCCACTTGTACTTGATTAAACAGCCTAAGTGACTTTTTTTTTTCCCTTAAGACAGCATTCCTCTTTGTAGCCTTTGCTGTCCTGGAACTCTCTGTAGACCAGGCTGGCCTTGAACTCAGAGATTCACCTGTCTCTGAGTGCTGGGATTAAAGGTGTGCTCCACCACTGCCTGGCAAGTTCTCTGTTATCTTAGGCCAGGCCAATCCTGACTCCCACAGGCGTTATGTTTACCTCAGTCATTCTTCCTAGACCCTAAATCTTGAGCACTGTTTGTAAGTCAACAGAGCCCATCTTTACGGAAGAAGCCATTTGTACTTCATAAAACGTCTTATGTAAACATGTCTTAAGCTTTGTTGTACACAAAGGACTGAGTTAATTGTCATCAGAAAATATTCTTCCAAAATTGTGCTGTGCTTAAATAACGGCTAAAATAAACAACCTGGTGTCAGACTCCGGAAGTTTGGCCCAGCACTGGCTAACTAAGTCAGGCTGAACTGAGTTCTATTTGTACCTCACTTACCTGGATCGTTTTCCTGCTGACTGTGATGCTTGCAGGCACCCACACATACTTGTGTCCCATGGCACTCATACACACACACACCATAAATAAAATATAATGAAAAAGAACTCACGTATAGATTTATATGTAGACCCCCCACTGTTACTCTCAAAGAACTGTAAGTAGTGGGACATATTGTCACATCCCTGTAATCCTGGCACTGAAAGGACTGAGTCAGGGAGATCACAAGTATGCACCCGGCCTGGGCTACATAGACATTGCCTCAAAATAAATAAATACCTAAAAAGATATTGGGATCATTGGGAAAATTTTAATATGGTGTAGATAATTAGATGACAGCAGGGAGTTGTTGGTATTGTGATTATGTAAGTGAATGTTTATTTGTAACCTGGAGTAGTGGAAAGTCCAGAATTCAAAATGAAGAGGCAGGAGGATGACCACAAATTTACAGCCAGCACCTTTGTCTGCTTCATGAGTTCCAGGCCATTCAGGGTTACCTCATGAGACCCCTGTCTCAAAAAAACTAAAAAGAAAAAATATCTACTGTATCTGTGTGCTGATATAAGTCCAGCTGCTAACAAGAATACCGTGTCTGTGTGCTGATGTGCGGCCAGCTGCTAACAAGAATACTGTGTTTGTGTGCTGATGTGTGGCCAGCTGCTAACAAGAATACTGTATCTGTGTGCTGATGTGCGGCCAGCTGCTAACAAGAATACTGTGTCTGTGTGCTGATGTGTGGCCAGCTGCTAACAAGAATACTGTGTCTGTGTGCTGATGTGCGGCCAGCTGAAGAGACTGGCTATCAAAGAGCAGCACAGGGGAATCCTGAAGGAGGAAATCTTGATAATTATTGAATCGCAGTGATTAAAGACTCATTTTTCTAGTCTCTCCTGTTCGGTGACGTGTTAGCAATTTTTCTTTAACGGATAAAAGGGGAAAGGGACTGGCAAGGCTCAGCAGGTAAAGGTCCTTGCCACCAAGCCTGACAACTGTCTTCTGACCTCCACACATGCACCATGGCATGTGTATGGCCCCCGAGCCTCAGACATATATTTTTTTCTGACTGGGAATTGTGACTAGGACTTTGTACATGTTAAGCAAAATCCTCTTGCCTGGGCCTTATGAGTAGCTGTGATTACCAAGCCAGGCTAAAATATCAGTTTTTACATAAACAGCATGAGTATATGCCAGTGACCAGTGCCAATCAGAGACTCATGCCTACCAGCTCAGCACTTGGGGGGTGGTAGCAGGCAGATCAAGAGTTTCAGGAGCTGGGCAGTGGTGGCGCACGCCTTTAATCCCAGCACTCGGGAGGCAGAGGCAGGTGGATCTCTGTGAGTTTGAGGCCAGCCTGGGCTACCAAGTGAGTTCCAGGAAAGGCACAAAGCTACACAGAGAGACCCTATCTTGAAAAACCAAAAAAAAAAAAAAAAAAAAAAATTTCAGGCCAACCTCCGCCATATGAGACTTTATCTTAAAAACAAAAACAAAAGTTTATACACAGGGATAGAGAGATGACTCAATGGTTAACAGCACTTGCTGCTCTCAAAAAGGACCCAGATTTGATTCCCAACACCCACATAGTAGTTCATAACAATGCATTCCAGCCGTGAGGTGGTTTGCGCCTTTAATTCCAGCACTTGGTGAGGCAGAGGCAGGTGTACCTCTGTGTGTTTGAGGACATCCAGGACACCCAGGCTACACAGAGAAACCGTCTCAAAAAAACAAAAAATTCAAAAACAATCCATTCCACTTCATAACCTCTAGTTCCGGGGTATCCGATGCCCTCTTCTGACCTCTGTAGACACCAGGCACGCGCGCGTGTACACACACACACACACACACGTACGTAAAACCACATAAAATGATTCTAAAAAAATATTTTTTAAAATGTAGACACTATTGGAAGGTTGGTGCGGATGTGATCCATGCTTGGGACAGTGGAGAATATTGTGGTAAGGATGCTACGGAATGTGAGTGGTCTGAGTGGTCCTTTAAAGTCAATGCAGTTCAGCCCATACTATCCCTTTTGCTAAGATTCCCCCCAATGGGTAAAGTCGAAATATGAACCCAAAAACCTAGGCCAAGGGATGTTTGAGGTCAAAAGGAAAGACCCAGAAATAATAATCTTCCATTCAGTGGAAGAGCACAGTGATTCCTAGACCAGAAAGCACATTTTGGCCCTGCCTGGCCCTACTGAATCTGAATACATTGCAGTAAGATGTGGGCATTTATTTGTTCTTGGAACTTGCTCTGTAGACCAGGCTGGCCTCTAACTCACAGAGATCCACCTGCCTCTGCTCCGTAAATGCTGGGATTAAAGGTGTGCGCCGCCACCCAGCTTTGTTCTTTTAAAAAGTATATATATTTTGGTTTTTTGAGACAGGGTTTCTCTGTGTAGCTTTGCACCTTTCCTGGAACTCACTTGGTAGCCCAGGCTGGCCTTGAACTCACAGAGATCCACCTGGCTCTGCCTCCCGAGTGCTGGGATTAAAGGCGTGCGCCACCACCACCCAGCTTAAAAAGTATATTATTTATTTGCTGTGTGTGCCTGTGTGGGCATGCCCGCCACTGTGTGTGTGTGACAGCTGGAGGCCCATCTACCAGGGTTGGCTCTTTCCCGCCATCATATGGGTCCCAGGGATTGAACTCAGGTCATCAGGCTTGGCAGCAGAACCTTTACCCACTAAGCCATCTTGCCAGCCCACAGGAAACGATTTGTAAGGTGACTCAGATGAAGGGATGTCCCTGTTGCTCTAACTCCTGCCATCTCTTCCATCCCGCAGATGCAGGTGTGGGACACCGCGGGCCAGGAGCGCTTCCGTACCATCACCCAAAGCTACTACCGAAGTGCCCACGCAGCTATCATCGCCTATGACCTCACGCGACGCTCCACGTTCGAGTCTGTCCCTCACTGGATTCATGAGATAGAGAAATATGGAGCGGCGAACCTGGTCATCATGCTGATCGGTGGGGCATTTTCCAGCAGTTAGCATTTCTTGACCCGCCTCTGCCCGCGCTCAACTTGCTTTCCTCAGTAGTGGACTATGAAATCCTAAAAGGTTGGGAGTGTGGCCACCGCAGCCAGCAGAATAATGATCCTTGGGAGGCAAAAGGCGGTTGAGTTCGACAGGATTAAGTAGCTGGTGTTGGTTCAAACTTGAGAAGTCTGACCCCAAGTAGTTTGTTCTAGGCATATTTAAGCACAGCACAATTTGGTGAAAACTTTCCTGGTGATAACTAACTCAATCCCACGTGCACAATAAAGCATAAAGTAAATTAAATAAAGATTGGACTGAGTACAGGCTGGGCGGTGGTGGCGCACGCCTTTAATCCCAGCACTCGGGAGGCAGAGGCAGGCGGATCTCAGTGAGTTTGAGGCCAGCCTGGGCTACACAGTGCCCCAGGACAGCCAGGGCTGTTACACAAAGAAACCCTGTCTCGGGAGCCACTCAGATGAATGTGACCAGCCAATGAATGAGTACTTATGGGTGTGCCAACTAAGTGAAACCTTTAAAAACCAACTAAAAGGTTCACTGGAGATTGGTCATGTGATCCCAGGTCTCTGGATGATGAGGCAGGTAACCGTAGAGTTCAGGAGGGCCCGTGGAGGTGGTTCAGTTAATGACGCACTTGCCATAAAAACATGAGGACGTGAGTTCAGATCCTCAGCCCCCAGGTCAAAGTCAGGTGCCGCGGCACACATGGACCTAGAAACGGGGAGATCCATCAAGTTCACTGGCCAGCCAGGCTATCTGAATCAGTGAGGTCAAAGTTCACTGAGATCTTATCTCAAAAAAAAAAACAGTTTGGGAGGTGACTTCTTGTGATAGGTTATGCTGATGTCTGCCTTCTAAGGTTCTTAGGTATATGGAATTTCTCTTAAGGTGTCAATCTAAGGGCTGGGCATGGTAGTGAGGGACAAATATTTCAGAATTGAGAATTCAGTCAGCTTCTGGTACGTTTGGTGTTCTATAAGAGCATCAGCGGGGGCGGTGGTGGCGCACGCCTTTAATCCCAGCACTTGGGAGGCAGAGCCAGGCGGATCTCTGTGAGTTTCAGGCCATTCTGGTCTACAAAGCAAGTTCCAGGAAAGGCGCAAAGCTACACAGAGAAAAAAAAAAAAAGAGCATCAGCAAGGCCTGGGCCACCACCTATGGGCTGTGACTATGTAACCAGGTTCAGGCTAGCCTGGGCTACATGAGAACCTTTCTCAAAGAACACAGAGGGGGGTGGGCAAGATAAAGGCCCACAAACCTTAAGACTTGGGTTCAATCCCCCAGAGAAATAACTCTTGAAAGTTGTCCTCTGACCTCCACGTATGTGCTGTGGTATATGAGTGCGTCACACTCCCAACACAACAAATAAATGTAATCTTTTTGTCTTTTTCTTCCTTTTTTTTTTCTTTTCCTTTTCGGTTTTTTTTGAGACAAGGTTTTGCTGTGTAGCCCTGGCCAACCTGGAACTCACTCTATAGACCAGGCTGGCCTCGAACTCAAAAATTATCCTGCCTCTACCTCCTGAGTGCTGGGATTAAAGGCATGCACCACCACCACTTAGCTATAAATGTAATTTTTAAAAAAATTCAAAAGTACAAAGACAGGCCAGCTGGTGGTGGCACACACCTTTAATCCCAGCACTCAGGAGGCAGAGGCAGGCAGATCTTTGTGAGTTTGAGGCCAGCCTGGTCTATAAACAGTGAGTTCCAGGACAGGCTCTAAAGTCTCGAAAACTAAAAACCAAAAAAAAAAAAAAAAAAAAAAAAAAAGGGTGCAAAGACAGCGGAAGGAGAAGGGACAGGGTGAGGGAGGGAGAGTTTGTTTGATAAAGCAGGTTATATTAGTAATTAAATTATCTACACATCTTCCATCTGCAGGAAACAAATCGGACCTGTGGGAGAAGCGGCATGTCCTGTTTGAGGACGCCTGCACACTGGCTGAGAAGTATGGCCTCCTGGCTGTCTTGGAGACATCTGCCAAGGAGTCCAGGAACATAGATGAAGTCTTCGTGCTCATGGCGAAGGAGTTAATTGCCCGCAACAGCCTGCACCTGTACGGGGAGCCCATCCAGCAAGGTCTCTCCCAGGATTCCAGCCCAGTATTTGTGGCCCAGGGCCCCAGCGAGAACACGCGCTGTACTTGCTGAACTGTGTGGGAGGCCAGCGTCTCCAGGCAGCATTGCAGGCCGAGCCCGCCTCCTGGCAGACTGAGGAAAGGGGACGCCACCGTCCTCAAGGACTCCTAGGGAAATAAGGACTCAGGCCCTGGGGGAAAAGGTTAGGATGGACTTTCCCCGTCCTGGTCTCTGTCTCCCAACACCCCAACTGTTTTATAGTGGAGTCTGCTTCTCTGTTGTACAAAGACAGCCGTGAAAGGAAGGAGAGAGGAGCAATATGCAGAGGATATTGGAACGTTCTAGATTTGGAAACAGCCCAGGACGGGGTGGGGGAAGGCCTATAATGAAAAGCCAGACTGCTTCCTGACAGTCACAGCCGGGTCTTCTTCCCGGGGAGCAAGGGCTGTTGGCTCAAGGCCAGAAATGCCGTCTTGCCAAACGGTCAGGAACCAGGAGGCAGATGGAACTGGCTCCACCCCCTGTCTGTGTTTGACCATGGGGGTGTGGGGGTGTGTGTATGTGTGTGGAAGAGATGCTTACCATGAGTACCTAAAACATTAAATTATCTACTACACAGAAGTCAGTGCTGCATTGAAATTAAATTGTCTCCAGACAGTGGTGGTGCACGCCTTTAATCACAGTACTCAGGAGGCAGAGGTAAGTGGCTCTCTTATGAGTTCGAGGCCAGCCTGGTCTACAGAGCGAGTTCCAGGACAGCCAGGAGTGTACAGAGAAACCCTGTCTCAAAAAGAAAAAAAAATTGTTCTATAGATTCTTTGCAAACCAGTACTGTGTCGCCTTTCGTAAGACGCAGCCAAGAACAGCTGCTGCCGTCATGTGTGGTGGAGTGGCCCCCACTTTCAGAACTACAAACAGGGGAGAGCACTTGGTGAGCATGTATAACATCCTAGCTTCGATGCCCAGCACTCAAACACAAATAATAAATAGATGAAAAAAGTCATAAATTGATACAAACAGAGGAGGGCCAGGCATGGCGGCGTAAGACTGTAATCCCAGCTCCTGGGAAGTAGAGACCAGAGAGTCAGAAGTTGAAGGTCATCCTGGCTACATTACTGAATGAGGCCAGCCTAGGTCATGTTGTTATGTTATGTTATGTTATGTTATGTTATGTTATGTTATGTTATGTTATATGATAGAGTAGGGATTGGTAGTGCAGGTCTGTTATCTCATTTACTCAAGATACTGAGGCAGGAGGATCGAAAGTTTGAGACCAGGGCTGAAGCAATGGCTCAGTAATTAGCAGGGACTGCTCGAGCCAAGGATCTGAGTGGTTCCTGGTACCTGTGCTGGGCAGCTCACAGCAGCCTTTAACTCTAGCTCCAGTGGATCTGATGCCCTCCTCTGCACTCACAGGAACCTGCACTCACATGTACATAGTATGCCCCTCACACACACACATAATTAAATCTTTAAAAACTTCAAGGCCTACCTTGACTACAGAACAAGTTCAAGGCCAGCCTGGGCAATTTATCAAGACCCTAACTCAAAACAAAGGGCTGAGGATACGGAGTGATAGAGTGCTTTTCCTAACATGTTCAAGGCCCTGGGTTCAATCCCCAATACTGGAAACCAAACCAAACCCTAAACCTACTCAGCTGTAAAGGAGACAAGGAAGGGGTACTATTAGGGTCACACCCAGCACATAAGGGATCCCTTAGCTTCAGGAGTCTGAGTCCCAGAGGGCAGCATGTACTCAGCTGCTCCTCTGTGACTGACAGAAGTTGGGTGAGACCCCTGGGGAGTCAACGGGCCCCTAGTTTACCAACTCCAGTGCAGAAGGAAAGCTGCCACTCGCTGAAGCACATATGGGGACTCTCCAGCCCCTCACCCTGCCATGGCCTGGCTCCTCTTTCCCTGCTCTCTTTCTAGCTCCTGCAGGAGATGGAGGGAGCGCTCTTCAAAAGCACTCACATCCTGTGGGGGAAGCCAGTCCTCCAGGCCATCTCTGTCCTTCCCCCTCTCATCCCGACTTCCCCAAGGTCAGCCTTATATTGATCGTCCTGTTTCTCCTAAGGACATTAGGTAGGAGTGGAAATCGGCCTTAGCCAACATGCTGAGACAGGATGGAACTTCAATTCTGACCTTCATAACGGGTCCACCATGACAGGACAAGAGCCATGGAGAGAGCCTGTCTCTCCCAGCTCTTGCCTGCTTAAGCAGGAGGCATTCTACACTGTCACTCAAGCTTCCTTTGAGAAAATTACAATTGTTTTTATGTATTGTTTTTACGTGTGTGTGTGTGTGTGTGTGTGTGTGTGTGTGTGTGTGTGTGTGTGTGTGTGTGTGTGTGGTGGAGGCTGGAAACAAGCTGGAAGGGAGGGCTTAGCATCCCAAGATCTCCTTCCAGCCATGCCACAAATGACATCACCTCCGTGTACTGGGCACGCCCCCTAAAGGATCCAGTTCCTGCTTTCTGCCAACAGTGTCAACATCCTGAGGCGCCATCCTTTAACATGAGCCTCAAGTTAGTTCTCTCTCTCTCTCTCTCTCTCTCTCTCTCTCTCTCTCTCTCTCTCTAGAGAGAGAGAGAGAGAGGGCTGTGACAAGAGCAAATTTGGTCCCTCTCCCTCACTCAGTCTTTCTGACCCACCATGTGATCTCCCTCTCCAACAAATGTCTGGCATTGTGATGCCTTGCACCAAGCTGTTACATAGCAAACAGGCCTCTCCCCAGGGCCAACACTGCGACTCTTAACCTGTGAGCTAAATAAACCACTTTTCTTGTAAGTTACAAAGTATTTCATTATAGTAATGTCGATGGACAAATGGAACAGTCTGCTAAAGGTCAGATGTCAGGCCTGGATCAGGGCTGGATGGTGAGTGCCAAGCGTCCTGGACAAGATCAGGACCTGGGGGGCACTAGGCAATTGCTGTGACATGAGGTCAGGTAGCATGTCCCTGTGTAGGAGATGCTTGGGGTCCATACTTCCAAGTGGAGACTAGAGACTCTCCCCAGGAGAAAGCACACTGTCTTTCTCGAGACCTCTCTCCATGCTGCTAACGTGGCTGTGAACACCAACACTTCACCCACTGCCTTAAAACCCGCTTAAGGGACCTGTCTGGGTCATTTCTTCAAGACCAGCATGGTAGTCTTCCAGTTCTGTCATTTCTTCTATTATAACAACTCTCCTGGGAATTCTGGGAAGGAACTATGGAGGACTACTCATCTTCCTTTTCATTTTCAGAACTGTCACTTGAGAGACCTACTATTCTTCCAATCTGAGACCTACTGTTCTCCCAATTTACAGACAAAGAAAAGCAATGCTAAGTAACTTGTTCATTAAATGACAGGCAGCTTTTGTGGTGCTATGCAGATCAGGTAACTGAAGTCTTTCAACTATTTATGTCTGAAAGCACCAGACGAAAAAACAAACTAGGCGAGGCGGATGGGAGAGCATGGCTTGGTGGTAGAGTGCTCGCCTAGCATACAGTAGGCCCTGGGTTTAAGCATCAACATTCCAAATTAATGAATGAATAAATGATTAAATAAGTAAATAAACACTTTTTTGAGACAGTCTCCTGTTTCTTAGGTTGGCTTTGAAGTCACTGTGTAGCCAAAAAGGACCTTGAACTACTGATTCTCCTGTTTCCATCTCCCAAGTTCTAGAATTACAGATGTACAGCATCATGCCTAACTAAAAAATGTCTTTTTTATGGGCTGGATTGATGACTCAGAGATTAAGAATGTTTGTTGCTTTTCCAGAGGACCTGAGTTCACTTCCCAACACCCATGTTAGGTGCTCATAACCGCCCTAGCTCCAGGAGATCTGATACCTTCTTCTGGTCTCCATAGACACCCACACGTGTGGCATACTCTCTCACAAACATATACACATAAAAACACATCTAAAATATTTAAAATCTAGGCTGGGTGTGGTGGTGCATGCCCTTAGTCCCAGCACTTAGGAGGCAGAGGCAGGCAGATCTGTGAGTTCCAGGCCAGCCTTGTCTATAGAGTTCCAGGGTTACAAAGAAAAACCCTGTCTTGAAAAAAGTCATACACACAAAAAAATAAATAAATAAAAATAAAATAAAAAACTAAAATTAAAGTCTAGCCATAGCATATCTTTAATTCCAGCACATGGGAGGTAGAGTCAGGTAGATCTCTCTCTGTTCCAGGCCAGCCAGAGCTACATAGAGACACCCTGTCTCAAAAAAACCCAAAATTCCTGAGTTTAAGGAATACTCCTGCCTGCCTCATCATCCTGAGTGCAGGAACTTCAGATATATTCTGTTGTGACTAGCTTGGCTATGTATTTATAAATAACTGTAACTTCATAGGCAAATTTACAAAAATAGTGGCAATCTTTGGGGGTTAAAAATGAAAAGATAACTGAATATCAAAAGCCCAAGTGCTCCTTAGGTTGCCCTAAGGCTGGGGGTAAACGGCCTGTTCGGTTGGGAAAACAGGCCTTGAGGCTTATTGCCCACAGGGAGTCAGGAGAGGTCAAACTCACAAAGAACTTCAGACCGCTCAGCAATCTGAGGAAGACTAAAGCATGTGTTTAAATAATTACAGACCAGACAGATGGCTCAGAGTGTTGGAGGTGCTTATGGCCAAGGCCGACAACCTGAATTTGATCCACAAGATTCACACAGTGGAGACGGAGAACCAACTCCTGCACATGACCTCCACATGCACACAATGGCATGTACACACACACAATGGCATGCATTTATATATATACAACAAACAAATGCAAACAACGGCATGCACACACACACACTAGCATGTACACTCATACACATGCATGCACACAATGGCACACACACATATATACAACAAATGCACACAATGGCGCACGCGCGCACACACACACACCACGCACTCATGCACACACACACTGGCATGTACATACACTCATAATGCATCCCCAGGGGCTGGGGACAGCTTACTTGACAAAGTAATACCCACAAACTCTAGGCTTCAAGCACCAGTACCAAGTGTGGTGGTACATACCTATCATTCTAGCATTTAGGAAACAGAAGGACAATTAGAAGTACAGGATCATCCTCAGCTACACAGCAAGTCAGAGGGACAGCCTGGGGTATAAGAGACCCTGTATCAATCAATCAAACTATTAAAAACTAAAGCTAGTGTTGTGGCACACATCC
>CABHPR010141478.1:14436-30955 GCA_902168415.1 Peromyscus melanophrys
GGGCACAACCGGGGGTTAAAAAGACCCTCTTACAAAAAACCAACTTTTTTAAGAGGGATACATAGTCAGAGAAAGTCACAACCCCCCCTCCCCTCTCCAGAGAGACTTTCTCTGTGTAGTCCTGGCTGTCCTGGAACTTGCTTTGAGACCAGGCTGGCCTTGAACTCAGAGATCCTCCTGCCTCCCCAGTGCTGGGAGTAAAGGCATTTGCAACCACCAACTGGCTATGTGGCACACATTTCTAATCCCAGGAAGATCACAAATTCAAGGCCAGCTAGGACTACGCAGTGAAACCTCACGTCAAAAGACAAGCAGCGCTGGTACTTTATCTAGTTGTTTATTTAGTTTGAGACAGGCTCTCACTATGTATCCCTCTCTGTCCTGGAACTCACCAGAGAAGACCAGACTGGACTTAAATTCAGAGATCACCTCTGGCATGGTAGGTTTAAAGGCATGGGACACCATGCCCAGCAGCCCTCAATCCCAGTACTCTGAAGGCAGAGGTAGGTGGATCTCTGTGAGTTCCAGGCCAACCGGTCTACAGAGGGCGTTTACTGTGTAAGTTTCCTTACTGTGTAGCCAGCCAGCCAGCACTAGATAGTAAGACCTTGTGTCAAAAAAGATGGACAACACCCCGCAAAAAAGCAAAACAAAACATAAAACAACAAAGTAATTTGCACCTTGAGACGAAGTACACACCATCAGGTGACTGGAATGCCAGCCTGTGGGTGCACACCAATTGTTCCTTGCTCTACAATTCCCACCAGCACCCTGAAATTCTGTTTTTGGGATTATACACTTTGGGGAGTGATCTGGATTCAAACAGTCCTCCCTACAGGTTACACGTGTAAGAAGAATCCACATCAATACCGGCAACATCTTATTAACCAGTCGGGGCTACTATTGAAATTCTCAAGCACACACTTGAAAAGAACTCAGATGTATAGAACGGAGGGATTTTGTGGATTATCTGCACAAAAGTCTTGCCTGCTATAAAGAGTAGGGCAGACTTTCCCAAAGCTTCTTAGGCTCCTGACTTCCCTGTAAAACCATCCCCAGTGGACTTGGCCTCACGGACTCAGCACTGGACAGGCTGGGTAGAATAAAATTATGGACATTTTCACACATCCCCAATATTGTATAGCCGGCAACCAGGGAGTTACATGAAAATCAAGATCCCCAAAGAATGCTTTGGAAAAATAAAGATATAAAACGTTTCATTATTTGTTTGTCCAGGGGTGTGAAATGCATGAGGGAATACTTGTTAATATTTCATGGTTCATAAATCGTCCCTGAGGATGCTGTGGTGGAGCAAGTGGGGTTTCCAGCTTGCTAATACTGGTGGCCAGCAGAACCTGTAAGAGGTGTGCATCAGTGCCTGCCTTGAGAAACCTTGACTTTGATGCTGAGTAGCCTGTCAAAATACCATCTGACATGGCTCCATAGGCCAGTGAGGCTAGGCTGTGTGAACTGGTGAACAAAGATCTGTCTGCAAGGGTAATTATGAAGAAACTGCAGTTCCTCACACCTGAGAATGTTGATCTAGTCCTTCACCATGGGGCTGGACACTGAACAGTCTCAAGAGCCAACATCTGAGCTGATGAGACGACTCATCCACCACGACTTGAGGACCAGAGTTCAGTCCCCAGGACCTACTTGGTGGAAGGAGAGAACAGACTCCCTTGCCCAAGCACACTCATGCACACACACACACACACACACACAAAGATGTGATAAAAATTTCAAAGTCTTTTAAAAAAAAGTCAACATTTACATGGAATAATGGCTCGAGCAGATCTCTCCCATGGCTCTAATTTTTCCCATTTACAGCTTGTAGAGCGTTGTTCATAAATGATTTATTTTTAAACCTTTTTTCTATGTTTTATTTTATTTTGCCTACATGTATGTCTGTAAGGGCGTTAGATCCCCTGGAACTGGTGTTCCAGACAGTTGTGAGCTATCATGTGGGTGCTGGGAATTGAACCCATGTCCTCTGGAAGAGTAGCCAGTGCTCCCAACCACTGAGCCACCTCTCCAGTCCTTGTAGATAGATATTGAAAGGATAAATTGCCTCTGATCCCAGAAATGCCCATTATTAGTGGTTTGCAATATAGGATGTACTGAGTGAGCATCTGCAGTCCAGGAAACCCAATCATAAAGCTGAAGACAGCTGCATGCTTCAGCTGAGCTGGGCCAGATTGTTAGCCAGGTGTGGTGGTGCACACCTTCAATCCCAGCACTTGGGAGACAGAGGCAGGGGGATCTGTTAGTTCCAGTCCAGTCAGAGCTACAAAGTGAGATATTGTCTGGGGGGGGGGGGGGGGGGGGACGCGCAATAAAACCCTAGATAGTCTACAGAGGTTTGAAGCCCGATAGATATCCCAGCTTCTCAAAGGCGGTTGGATCCCACACAGATTTTGACCCAAGTTTGTTTAGCATCTGTCCAGAACCCAGAACTTGTCATGTATAGGAGTGTTTTGCCTGCTGTAATGTTTGTGTACCTTGTGTGTGCCTGGGGCACCAGGTCAGAAGAGTGTTAGATCTCCAGAAACTAGTTAGGGATGGTCAAGAGCCACCATGGAGGTGATGAGAATTGAACCCAGGTTATCTGGAAGAACAAGTTCTCTTTAATGGCTGACCCATTTCTCCAATACTGTTTCTTTTTTGCTACAGGTTCTGTTTTTACTTTTATTTTTGAGACAATGTTTCATTCATTCTGTACCCCTGGCTGGCCTGAAACTCACTTTGCAGACCCTGCTGGCCTGGCAGGAATTCTGTTCCCACAGGCTCTGCTGCTCTGCCACTGCCACTAAAGGTAGCTTTAACTAAATCTCTACTGTCCTACTTATAAATAAGACTCAAGATTCAAAGGCTGGGGTGAAAACCTGTTAGTTCAGAGAGGTTGAGGAGCAACTAGCTAACCTTCTCTCCTTGCTGGTGTCTTCGCCAAAACAAACAAAAAAGCCATGACACTCCAAATCCCTCTATCTCTTCCAGATGCACTCTGATGCTCTCTGATCACTTTCTGTCAGCTCAGCCTCCTGACCCAAGGTCAATTTTATTTAATCAACAGAAATGCAAACCCGTGGTTCAGTGTAACTGATATCCCCAACATTCATGCTGTCTGGACTTACATAGTTCCTTAGTCTAAGGCCACACACAAGAAGAAAAACAGCACCAATGATCACGACCAGTCTTCCTTCACCCATACCAAGCCTCCTCCCAACCCCCAAACCTCTGGTATAGTTTTCTCACCTTTTTTTTTTTTTTTTGGTTTTTTTTTGGTTTTTTTCGAGACAGGGTTTCTCGAAACCTGGTTTTTGGTGCCTGTTCTGGAGCTCACTCTGTAGACCAGGCTGGCCTCAAACTCACAGAGATCCGCCTGGCTCTGCCTCCTGAGTGTTGGGATTAAAGGTGTGTGCCACCACCGCCCAGCTTAGTTTTCTCACCTTTTCACTAAGCATTTTCTTTTATGGTACTAGGGACTGAACTCGACTTTTTTTTTTTTTTTTTTTTTAAGATCTATTAGCCAGGCAGTGGTGGCACATACCTTTAATCCTAGCACTTGGGAAGCAGAAGCAGGCCAGCTTAGTCTACAAAGTCAGTTCCAGGACAGCTAGGGCTACACAAAGAAACTCATGCATGCCTGTAGGTCAGAAGAGGGCATAAGATCTCATTACAGATGGTTGTAAGGCACCATGTGGTTGCTGGAATTGAACTCAGGACCTCTGGAAGAGCAGCCAGTGCCCCCTCTAATTTGTTTTTCAATAAAAGATTTTATGGGGGCTGGAGAGATGGCTCAGAGGTTAAGAGCACTGGCTGCTGGCTGCTGTTCCAGAGGTCCTAAGTTCAATTCCCAGCAACCACATGGTGGCTCAATACCATTTGTAATGAGATCTGGTGCCCTCTTCTAGCCTACTTGCAGGCAGAACACTGTATATATAATAAATAAAATGTTAAAAAAAAGATTTTACTTATGTGTGTGTCTTATGTGGGTTAGTGTACAAATGAGTGTAGATGTCCAGAGTCCTGGATGCCCCAGAGCTTCAGTTACCCAACATGGCTGCTGGGTCCAAGCTTGGGACCTCTGCAAGGGCAATAACGAGCTCCTAACCACAAAGGCATCTCTCCAGGCCCTGAACTTTAAGCTTTAAAAAAGATTGGGGGTACGGGTAGATGGGCTAGAGACATTGACAGTGGAGCTGAAGAGATGACTCAGTGGTTAACACCACTGGCTGCTCTTCCAACATATCCAGGTTCGATTCCAAAATACAGGTATTCTGACTAACAACCAGCCATGGAGGCATACACCTTTAAGCCCAGTACTTGGGAAACAGAGGCAGGTGGAACTCTGTTCGAGGCTAGTCCAGCCTACATGAGATCCTGTGAGACCTTTTCTCTATGGCTGTTTTTTTCATGCAGAGAACCTGGATTCAAGTCCCAGAAACCGCACAGTGTCTGACAATCATCTGTAATACCACTTCTAGGACATCCGATGCCCTCCCCAGCTTCTGACCTCCATAGGTAAATAGTACAGACACACAGGCCAAACATGCACACACATACAATAAACAAATCTAAAAATAAGAAAATTTGGTTGGGAAACTGGGGAGCTGAAGGAATATCACCATGCATTTGGCACTTGGGCGGTACAGGGAAGAGGACCAGGAGTTAGCTCAAAGCTATCCTTGACAACACTGGAGGCTCACAGCTCACCTGGGATACAGAAGACGATGTCTCAAAACAGACAAACAAAAGTTATGACAAGTAGCTGGGTATGGTGGCACATGCCTTGAATCTCTGAGGCACTGTGGAGGCAGAAGCAACTCGAGTTAGTTCCATAGCAAGTTCCAGGCCAGCCGAGGAGACACAGTGAGGCTGGAGAGGTGGTTCAGCAGTTACTAGTGCTAGCTGCTCTCCCAGAGGACCTGGGTATAGTCCTAGCACCCACACTGTGGCTCACAACTGTTAACTCCAGTTCCAAAAGATCCAACACGCTCTTCTGGTCTTGTGTGCACCGCACATGTAGTACATAGATGTCTACGCAGGCAAAACACCCAGAGCCAGGCGGCGGCGGCGGTGCAGCTTCACTACAAGCACACGGACCGGGAAAGAGACGGTGACTCTGGGGATGAAGGCAGTCTGGATAGTCTTGCAGATCCCACAAGAGTAGAACAGCTGGGTGATGGCAGCCAGCACACAGCTGCCTTCAGGTTCTCCAGAGGGAGGCGTCTTGAAAAAGACAGGCAGTTTCCGGCTGGGCGGCGGTGGCGCACGCCTTTAATCCCAGCACTCGGGAGGCAGAGGCAGGCGGATCTCTGTGAGTTTGAGGCCAGCCTGGGCTACAGAGTGAGTTCCAGGACAGGCACCAAACTACAGAGAAACCCTGTCTCAGAAAACCAAAAACAGAGACCCACCTTCCCCAGGCATCATGACTGAGTAAAAGATGTGGCAGCTCTGAGATCTGTGGTTTTGAAAACAGGTCATTAGACAAACAAGAAAACCAGCTTTCCTTTAAATGGTTTTATTTGGGAAAAGTGCTTCTTACAAAAGGGCAGCTGCAAAGTACAGAGACCTCGGCCACGATGACTTGTTTTTCTTAAGTGAAAGAACGGGTGTGTTCCGGGAAGCAAGGCAGAGGGACAAATCCGAGCATCTCAAGTTATTTCCGGAAAGAGAGCGCAACAAAATGCAAAGGTGAAATTCCCATCAAGGAACTCTAGCAACTTAACTTTTGCTTGTCTTGTGGGTGGCCACACCCTCCCCTTTCTTTAGCGGGAAATGGGTTTATTACTACTGCAAACGATCCCTCTAGTACAATCAACACCTCAGTTTGGAATCCACCTGTCTACTTCCAAAGCTCAGGGATGGAATGAGGCAGATACCCACAAAACAAACACAGACTCTCACAACAGGTCCCCTCAAACGAGGACAAAGGTTTTTCCAAAAAGTGCCTCAACTGAAAAGGCTAGACCATAAAACACTCAATACAATGGTGTGTCCAAGACCTAGCTTGTACTGATAAGGGGACAAGCTGGTCATTTAAACTCTATGGCTGATCCGTTTCTCTAGCAGACAGACAGACAGACAGAGCTACTAGCACTGCTATGTTAACAACTACGGACACACTGCTTGGTCCTTTACCATCTACCTGCCACACACGGCTGAAACCACTAATCGATGTCTGCCCACTAAGGCTAAGAATACTGCACCTATGCAGATGGAAAGCTGCTCACATGCTCAGTCACACTCACCACCAAGGCCATCGATCCCTGGGAGTTAACTGCCAACTCTGAATTGATAGAACGCCACTGCATCCTTCATGTGTTTTTACATTTTTCTCATGTCAACCTCAACACATTTGCACCGGGTTCTGGTTACTCAGTAGTAGTATTCCTTGCGTGCAATGAAACAGGAGCCCCAAACCACAGGACAAGCACGTGTGATGGGATTACAGGGTAGGGACAGATACAAACCACAAAGGTGCAGATCTCACAGAAACCTCAAGGAGCCCTCCTACATCTAGCGCAGAGAGCAGCTTGCCAACTTAGGTCCCTTTTTCCCCAACTGCCCCTTATCCTTGGACCCCAAAGCACACTCAGTGCTTTTTCCTTTGAACCTGGGGTCTCAAAACGAGTGTGCAAAGTCCACGAACACAACCTGGCTGAAAACAGATGGCGCAACAAACCTACACTAACTGTCTGACAGTTAAATTCATGTTACAAAAAAACTAACTTTAAGATTTATTTTTGTAACTTTTGAAACAGAGAAAACAACACACTCTTAGGGAAAGGTGAGGGTAGGAGCAGGCCCTGGGTAGTGATCACGACAGCACCTGGAGTCTGAGAGGCCTGCCTAGGAGAGCCACACGCACTGCCACACAGCACAGGGACAGCTACTGCCTGAGGCTCCGCAGACCAGTTCACACGCCACGCAAAGCTGCTATAGATCCAAGTCATAAAAATCCTCCAGCTCATCGTGAAACAAGTCCCACTCGTCCTCAGAGTCTGTCAGCTCGTCGTCCCCACCTGCAGCCAAAAGCATAAGCAACATCTCGCCCAGCTCAAAGGTGACAACCTCCTCTTCGTCGTCAAAGGGGTTGTTCTCTCTCTCCTCAATGAGCTCCCAGAAGTGGCTCCTCCGTTGGGCCTGTAAGAAACAAGGCCATGATAGGGGTGGCACTGTCGAGCAGTGTCTTCTATCCTGCTGCTTATAAGGCAACCGTGTGGCCCAGAGGGCATGGCGAACCAGACTTCTCGCTCAGTCCACCTTACCAATGCCTCCCCTCTGGTGATTTGCAGCCAACATCTGGGGCTAGGGCTTTGAGCACTTTCCTTTGCTACCCTACCCCTCCCGCTTCTCTGGTTAGGACTCCTCTCCTCTAGCCTCCCTCCCAGACCTGAGTGTCATTCTCCCCTACCCCAGTATGTGCAGGGCTCAGCTGACAGTGTGAGATTTCCCCTCCTTTAAAAAAACAGTGAGAGTTACCCGGTATCTGCTTGATGTTCCCACTTTCTGTCTCTGTGGCTCCTCTCTACGGCCATCAGGGTACGCATGCTTGTAAAAACAGTTCCCTCCAAATGGGCAGCTCCCACGTCCTTCATCAAAATACCTGCACGCCTTGTTGCTGGAAAGGAAAATATCGCAACCCTTATTCACAGTGGACTTCAGGCCTGTATTGACTTATCACCGGGGCTTTTCTTTAAACAG
The DNA here is from genome assembly GCA_902168415.1 of Peromyscus melanophrys. NCBI lineage: Eukaryota > Metazoa > Chordata > Mammalia > Rodentia > Cricetidae > Peromyscus > Peromyscus melanophrys. Next base: position 22,147 of record CABHPR010141478.1, read on the forward strand.
AGGCAGAACCAAGATGTCTGTGCACAGCCCCCCAAAGATGTGTTGTTCTTAGAAACATGTGCTCTAAACACTGACTAGAAACATCTCTGCTTAAATGTATATGGTTGACCAGCACTAACCCTGAGTGAAAACCTTTTAGAATCCCAATACACAAGAATTCATCAGGCAACTCTTAAGACCTGGAATGAGCTACAATCCCTCCACAGGCTCCAGCCAGAGTAGAGGCTTCCTTGGAACAGTCCCTCGGCATACACCCAAGGACTGGGTTAAAAGCTCAAAGCAAGAACAAACTGGGCAGGCAAGCAGTGCTGGGTGACAACAGAAAGCATCCTGGGAAGTAGAGAGGGCAGGAAGGAGGGAGGAGAACACAGCGCGGCACTCATCTATCTATCCAAGGGAGCCAGGCTGCTCATACCTCATGGCCTCCTTGTATTTCTGAATGAGTTTCTGCTTCTCTTCTTTCTCCTCCACCCAGTACTCACTTGGAATGACAAAGTTAGATGTGATCCGGCATTCGGGGCAGGACCTGGGAAACAATGAACAGGCTGCAGTGCGAATTCCCCTCTCCAGGCCCACACTCAAGACACACCCTGGTGTGCCGCCTCAGACTCCGATCAACTGACAAGCACCGGAGCATTTTCAGAAAGGGGCTCCACAAAGTCACACCTGACCCTTTCTTTGGAGGGAAGACAAACTCCTTCTTAAATCAACTCAATGGCTAGCCAGTTCAAAAAACAAAAACAAAAACAAAACTTGAGAGTTAAAAAAAACCAAAAAACAAAAAAACCAACAAAACCAAAAGAAGACATTTCACACAGACTCCTTTCGTTTAAATAAATTTATTTCTTGTAACTTTGCTCTGCTTGGATTGTGTGGCTTTTGTTCAGTTATGAGAACAGTTTTTAAAGGATGGTGGATTATTGGCTAGCTTAATGAATGGAATAGGAGAGTGGAAAAAAATGTAAAACGCCAGGAAACATACATTCAGAGCTAGATACGTTTGTTCACGAAGCCGAAACTGTCTAATCCATTAAACACAATCTCCTCAAAAAGCACGAAGAGTCTACTAACTGATACAAAGGGTCTCCTCATTCAAATAAAACAGACAGACGTGCTAACCTAGCAGCTAGCTGAAGTACAAAGGAGAAATCCCAATTAGAACACCCAGGTTCATGATAAAATACATGCATTTAAATGTGGTCCTTCTGGCTGGAAGTTGGCACAAGATACTAAATTCTTCCCGAAAACAGAAAGCACAAACGAAGGTTGGGGAGGAGTCTCACTTTATGATCTTGCTCTCAAATTGCTTAGCACTTCTCCATTTGCGGATACACTTGAGACAGTAGGTATGGTTGCAGTTGGACAGGATCCCAAAGCGGCGCTCGCTGGGGTTGGCTTTCTCATAGACCACCTCCATGCAGATCCCACATACCATGTCCTTGCTGCGTTGCACAGCGAAAGAGAGCTCCATGTCCTTCTCATGGGCCTCAATGCAAGACTGGAGGGAGGAGGGAGAGACAAGAGGCACAGTCAGCTGCTGCAGTCCTGAGAGACTCCACGGTCAAAGTCGCCCACCCAAACTGTCTCCCGTCTGACCTGGAAGAAGGCTTTGTCAACAAGCACAGGTCCAGGCAGCCACTGGAATGCCTCACATCACTATAGTCCCCATGGGGCTCAGCTTCTGGGATCTGGAAATGTTATCCAATCCCCTCTACCCTAGACCTGGAGAGCTCTACACCTACAGTTCTCCCCATTAAAGACTCTACCAATTTCATTGATGTTTCAGTTTCTGCATGGAAAATAGAAAGCCTTCATTTCAAATCTGTCCAGATACTGAACACTTTGGAAGTGGAGGCAGAAGAGGCAAGAGTTCTATAGGCTAGCCCATGCTACATGAGACCTTGTCCCCAAAGAAAAATAAAAGGTAGTCAGGTGTGGAGGTGCACACCTTTTTAGTCCCTTCACCTGTGAAGCAGAGGCAGGCAGATCTGAGTTCGAGAACAGCCTGGTCTACATTCCAAGTTATAGGACAGCCAGGGTTATGTAGAGGGACCCTGACTCAAAAACAAAAAGCAAAACGACAAGAACAAAAAAAGATGAACGCTACTAAAACAAATCTGAACATGTACTAGGGTGACAATCACGCAGGGACATTACTTCTGTATCCCTTTAAAGGAGGGTGGTCTCAGTGGTACATACTTGTAATCCCAACATTCAGGAGGCAAAAGCAGCAAGAACCTCACAAATCTGAGTTACAGCCAACCTCGTCTATGCAATGAGCTCCATCCAGGGCAGCAAGGGCAATACCAAGAGACATTGCCCCTAAAAAATTCAAATTAAACACACACAGAAAACACTAAAAACAACTTTACTGAGAAAATTCACAAACCATACAACTCACCCATTTAATACATACAATTAAATAATTCCTGGTACTTTCAGAGAAGTACAACAATTATCATTTAATATGAAAGGTTTTTGTGTGTGTGTGTGTGTGTATGTGTACTAGAGTTACAGATGGCTGTGAGTCACAAGATGTGGGTACTAGGAATTAACACAGGTACTCTCAAGAAGGCTAAGCCACCTCTCCACTCATTATCATCAGAATGTGCTCATTATTCTTCACAACCCCATACTCCTAACAGTTACTCTATGTGGGCAACCATTATTCTGTGGTCTGCCAATGCTGTGGCTCTTAGACTAGCTTGACTGACTTTATCTATTTTCAAGGTTTCCTGTTTATTTAACTGCTGAGTAATAGTCTGAGTTCTTAGCACCTATTTTCTTTACTCATCCCCACTCTGAGACACTGGCCACACAAGCCTAGCAACCCACACATAAAGCACCTCAGAACTGTCCTCTGACTTTTTTCTACAAAGGGCTGTGGCCTGTGCAAGCACACATGAAATAAGAAAGTTGAGTGTAGGTCTAGAGAGAAGGCTTGGCATTTAAGAGTACCAGGTGCTCCTTCAAAGGACCTGACTCAATTCTCAGAAACCACAAGGCAGCTCCATAGCTCTTGTTCCAGGGGATCTGACTCCTTCTGGCCTCTGTTGGCACTACATGCACTTCGTGAACACATACACACACACAAAATGATAAACCTCTGTGCATCGCCACCGGCAATGTAAACAGGGCAGCACTACATAAAGCCAGCCAGGTACTCAAAAGTGCTAAACAGAATTATTAGCTGACCCAGTGATTACACTTCCAAAAGATAACCGACGCAGGGCCAGCCTGATGTACAGCTTAGTAGAGCATCTACTGCCAGGCTTGACAAGATGGGTTCCACCCCCCGGGTCCACTGGTAGAAGAAGGGAACCATCACTCAAGCTGTCCTTTGACCTCTCTACACATGTGTGCTGTGACATGCAACTCTTCCCACAATGAGTAAATTAATGTATCTAAGATAAAGACACATGTTCTCAAAATAGAAATGTTCATAGCACCACAGCAGCCACACCTACTAAAAAAATAAAGTTAAAAAAAAGAAATATTCATACCGAAAGATGAAACCACCTAAATGTCCATCAAGTAGCGAACAAAAACCACAGTATTGAGGTTGGGAGGACTACTCTGCAGCAAACTGCTTGGTGCACAGACAAGCATAGGCACTAGGTTTGTCTGGACTCTATGCATGGGAAAGCCAGGCACAGCCATGTGCACTGGCAACCCCAGCACTGAGACATGGAGATGGATAGATAGGCAATCCAATTGGTGAACTCCAGGCTGAGCGAGAGACTTTGCCTCAAAACTTAAGGCAGAGAACAACAGAGGAAGACACCAATGTTAACCTGCGGCTCTCCGTGGAAACATGCCTACAAGTAAACCTACCAGTGTGTATTGCCCATGTAAGCAGCACGCAACCACAAGACGAAGCACCGATACACACGCCAACAGGGAGAACCCTGGGAAATCGTGCTTACTGACAGTCAATATACTGAGTGATTCGGCTACATAGATCATCTAGAACTGGCAAAACACCCAGAGAAACAAAAAGAGCCATTGTTGCCAGGAGCTCAAGGAAAAGTGGAGCAGAGGCTGACAATAAGTGGGTATGAAGTTTCTCTGGGGGATGAAAATGACCCTAGAATTGTGGTAATGACTGGAGAATGTTATGAATATACTAAAAAGCAATGAAATATGCATTTCAAAAGAATTATAAGTAAAAAAGGATGAACAAACAAAAAACAAAACACCACATTGTTAAAACCCATAGTCTTTAGGAGGTGTATTGCTATAGCCACTCTTCAGACCCTCTTTCCTTGGCCTCCACAATACGGGATGGCAAGGGTACATCACTATGCTCGGTGGGAAGCTGGATTTCTTTGACAAAACCCTACAAAACCCTGGGAGACACACATCACCACTTATTGGTTCCTCATGCTCAGTAACAGCTTCTTCGAGCACTTACTTTTATGTGTTGTGACCTCTGGGCAGCATCCATTGGGTGCAGGACCTGCAGGCCACACATGTCACAGGAGTCTCCGTGGAGATACACACAGTTTTCCCCATAGCGACACTCTCCCACTGCAGCATAGGGGCAAAGCTGCTTCTTTGTCTCCACCGCAGCTGGCTCCTTCTCTGACTCTCCCTTGGTCACTGAGCCCTGCAGGGGTACTTCAGTGCAGGAAGGGGCAGCTGAAAATGTTTAAGATGGTAGTAAAGGTCCAAATACATAAGGCACAGATATGAACTAAGGTAACAGAGAACAACAATGAAAACAAAACAACACAAAACAAAAAACCACTTCAATGAAACCTAAAGTTGGCCTCCTAAATAGTCACTTTCCCCTTGGTTTTTTGAGACAAGGTTGTACAGTCCAGACTGGCTTAGAACTTGCTATCTGCCTACCTCTGAATATCTAGTGATGGAATTACAGGCATGTACCCCCACTCTCCAGCTTCTCCCCCCACCCCTGCCCGCCCAGGTAAGATCTGAATATCCAGGCTGGCCTTGAACTCAGCAATCCTCAGCCTCTCCAAAGCTGGTATGACAGGTGTGTGGCACCAAGCCCGGTTCTGCATGTGAATTTCTTGAGTGAAATGTAATATTAGTAAGTATTGGTTAGTGGGGTACAACAACCAACCAGGAGAATCAGGAGTTCAAGGTCATCCTTCACTACTTGAGGAATCTGAACTAGCAGAGACCCTGTGTCAAAAAACCAAAGCAAACAAAGGACTGGCAGCGGGCTGAGTATTTGTTAGTTTAATGGTAAAGCGTTTGTCTAGCATGTACAAAGCCCAGGGTTTGATCCCAGCACCACCAGGAGCAGGCGGGGGACAGCATTCGGAGACATTTCAGTTTTTAAACATGAATTCACTTTATTAGAGTTCAAAAAATTTCTTTGACTTCATCTGTAAACCTTAAATAACCCACTCTGAAGTGTTGACAGTCGGTTAAACTCAAACACTAGAAACCGGAGAACTGAAACTGAGTTCACTGTGGCCTGTCATTTAGTCCTTTGACTGCATTTTACAGGGTCCTCACAATACTTACTACGGCCACAGTAGGGCTGCCCGGGGACAAACTCAATGGCATTCACCCAGTCCTCTGAACCTGCTCCTACAGTTGCAAAGTTTGGGTTTCTTGACTCAGCTTCGCCTGGATTCATTTCAGCGAGTGATCCAACTCCCGAAGAGAGACTTGAGGAAGCGGCAAGGGGCGGTTTCGCACTCAGATCTGTAGCAGTCACTTCTTCCTGTTTCAGTGGCTTGCTGTGTTCATATCTGATACACACACAAAAGTATGCAGTTACTGGTTAGCTACACAGAGCCCCTGGACTCTTCAAAGTCAGTGTGAACACAAACATGACTGAGAAACACCTGAAAACTTGCCAAGATTTAGTCTTATTTAGTCTCTGAACAAGTATGTGTGAGCGTCCAGAGGCTCGAAGAGGCATTTAGATCCGAGGGCCAGACTTAACAGGCAGTGTGCACTGCCTGATGTGGGTGCTGAGATCCAAACTCAGGTCCTCTCAAAAAGCCAGTGCTGTTAACCGCTGCGCCATCTCTCCAGCCCCAGATAACTTTCAGACAGACAGTTTGGCTAGGTAACCCAGGCTAGCCTCCCGATCATTATGTAGCTCATTATGGCTTGGAATGAATCTTCCTGCCATAGCCCCTCAAACACTCAGACTACAGGCAAATCAACATACCTGGCCTTGTCTTTTTCAACCCTGTAGTGCTGCGGATTGAACCCATGGCCTTGTGCATCCAGGCAAGTACTGAGCTATGCCTTCAGCCAGATGTCTAACTTAAGTCCAGAGTGGAGCCCATGACTGTGTCTAAAAGCCTCACTGTGATGTCATACTGCTGATCAAGGCATGAGATCAAGACTTAGCAAACTTTACAAAGTCAAGTAAAACTGGATGGTGGCACACACCTACAATGTCAGCTATCTTGGCAAGAGGAGTCCATGTTTGAGGCCAGCCTAGGAAACTTGCTGAGACACTGCCTCAAAACAAAACTTTGTTAATGATTAATTTTTATTTTATGCACATTGGTGTTTTGCCTGCATATATGTCTGCATGAAGATGTCGGATCCTCAGGAACTGGAGTTACATACAGACAGTTATGAGCTGCCATGTGGGTGCTGGGAATTGAACCCAGGTCCTCTGGAAGAACAGTCAGTGCTCTTAACCACTGAACCATCTCTCCAGCCCCTCAAACAAAATTTAATAAGGGGTACTTGCATAATCCTAGCATTTGGTCAGCTAAGGCAGGAGGACTATTGAAAATTTGAAACCAACTTGGACTACAAATTGAGTCCCACCTCCTACCCCCCCAAAAAAGGCTGACTAAAAGAAAGAAACAAACAAACAAAAGCTAAACATGTTCAAGCAATTAATGTTTTTTCTCACTACCTAGTAGTAAACATAAGGACTAAGAACTGTGTCATCTACTGTGAAATCAGTATGGATGAAGGATGGTCTCTTTAAGAAAGGAAACTGTTAGTTAGGAAATGGACACAAGTTAAGCAGGGGAGCAGCTAGGTCTCTGCCACCTCTTTGGAGGTCTCAAAAAAAATGGAGAAAAATCCAAATAAGCAAAACTAAAAATCCTTGTCATGAAATTATATCCAAGAATAAACAGAATGATCATGAATACATGTAAGGCAGGCCCAGTGTGGTAAACCCAGAACTCGGAGGGCAAAGGCAGGCACATCTGAGCTCAAGGTCAACCTGGTCTACAGAGCAAATTGTGTCAGACAGTCAAGACTGTCTCCAAAATAATAAAACCTACATTATCAAATCTACCTAGTGAGACAATTATTCCCTTATAGCTCTGCATAGACTATGCTTCTGAAGTAAAAATGGAGCACATACCAGGAAGGATAAACCAGAACAAGGAAAGAAAGGCCAAGGCCAGCAGGATGGCTCCATGGACCCAGGCACACAAATGGTACAAAGACATTCAAACAAGCACACTTGTGAACACAGAATACAATTCAACTATATTAAAAATAAAGAATACAGCAGTGTGTGTGTGTGGGGGGGGGTGTCTTTGAAGAGCATGGACTGACACACTATATATATAGTCCTCTACCCATATCCAAGTAAGAATGGCTTTGACCTTTTTTTTTTTTTTTTTCCAAGACCAGGTTAGCCTCAAACTCAGAGATCTGCCTGGCTCTGCCTCCTGAGTACTGGAATTAAAGGCGTGAGCCACCATGCCTGGTGGTTTTAATATTTTATTTTGGTTTGGTTTTGTTTTTGGTGACTCATTATATAGTTCTGGCTGTCCTGGAACTCACTGTGTAGACCATGCTGGCCTCAGACTTGAAGAGATCTATTCACCTGCCTCTGCCTCCAGAGTGCTGGAATTAAAGGTGTGTGCCACTCTGCCCAGCTCAACACATATCACTTAACAAAATATAAGTTGCATAAAATTAAAATTGTAGTCACCCAAGATAAAGTTGCACTGGGAACACTGCTGTATCCATTAGTTTATATGTTATCAACCGCTGGTTTTGCATAAGAAACCATATGCCTTTGAGTCACCAAAAACTGTACACTCCATCCTGTAGAGAAAGTTTGCCAATCCAGCCTATGAAGATTCTTACATCTACTAGAGTCAAGAGCCACTGACAAGAAACTCTGCTATTACAGGCACTAATTTATAACAGGATGTCACAAAACTGCTGATTCTTTTGGTACGGTGTGCTAAGTGATGAAACAATGCTGAGAAAAACAACTGAGTATCAAGCTTTCTTTCATATTCTGTATCAATATAGTGTAGCTTCCTATATAAAGAACTTCAATGTGGACTGGTAAGATGGCTCAGTGGATAGAGGTGCCTGCTACCAACCATGATGACCTGAGTTCAATTCCTGGGACCCACGTGATAGAAGGAGTTTATTCTTCTAAAAAGTTTCTAAGTTGTTCTCTGCTCGCCACGTGAGTAGAGTACTTCACCTTAGCCATACCGTTCCCTCATTCTGTCCCATTCTCTACTCTCCACAGCTCTCTCCCATCCTCAATATCCCCTCCCCTCCCCAAGTCACTGTGGGCCATAACTCTGAATCAACTAGAACTAGCTTCCGACATCTACAGAAAGAAGCTGCCCTTTCACCCCAGAGCACAGCATCCTGACGACACCTCCCTCCCCCCCCCTTAGCACTCTAACAACAAACAACTAACCATGAGGCTCAGATGTCAAGGGATCCATTTCTGACCCCTTATAGTTCGTTAGGGGGGAGGGACTTACTTTTTGCCCAATCCTTACAAATACAGGTAAGCATTTAAACCTAATAGCTGACTATCAGTGTGTGTGTGTGTGTGTGTGTGTGTGTGTGTGTGTGTGTGTGT
>CABHPR010141479.1:0-39678 GCA_902168415.1 Peromyscus melanophrys
AGCCAGAAAGCCGTACCCAAGAAATACATGCAGTGTGATGCAAATGGTATGAAATTCTAGACTAGGCTAAGTCGTGTGACCTGTGAATGATGAAATGTAGACAGTAAAAATTATAAATGGAAGCAAAAGGTTGGTAGAAGGAAGATACTTGGTTGGTTAGGACAAGAAGGATTTTTACAAAGCCGGCATTATGTTGTATATGGCCAGGATGATGGTCGCACATGTACTGGTTTCTAAATAGGTTAGAAACAACACAAATATGTACTGTGCTGGATTTTATGTGGTAGATACACAACAGCCATAAGCTGTTGTCGCAAGCTGACATCTCACATTGAAACAAGAAGCTTTTCCCATGCACATCTTTCCGGCTTTGTGGTCATCCTTGCACACTCACGTGCCCCATTCTCTGCAGCTGAGACTGTTGGTGTCAGTCCCTCTTCAGGACCAGGCACTGTTGGTGTTTGTCAGTCCCTTGTCACTAGCCTCCCTCTCCTTGACTTTATCATAAGTTATCCTTCTGTCCTTCCGTTGATGGGATGCCCCAAGATAATTCTGAGTGAACTCCCAGGCCTGAGCTGCCTCCCAGGGTAAGGCCTGGGCACTGGGATTACAAAATTCTCTGTTGATTCTAATGTGCAAAGGGGACTGAAAACCACTTTCTTGTGCTCACTCACAGATTCTCCTGTGGTCATTTCACAGTTTCATTTGTTGCCATGGCTGCAAGAACATCTAAATGCTCATGGCTCGCCATAGTGCCTCTAGCCTCGGTTTCTCCTGTGCAGAGACCCATATATCTAACTGCCCACTAAGTAACCCCACCCCTTTGATGATTGCTTAGGTTATTATGCTCAAAACCGAACTTGTGCCCCCTCCAAGGCTTCAGTGGGTGGTTCAGTGCTACAACCACGGGGCCCTACTTGGAAGTGACAGATCATGTTGAGCCGCACCCCACCTGTGACAGTCACTCAGTCTTCTTGACAGACTCTGTTTCTAAAATTCTGTCACAGGCATGTCCGTCTGCTTCCATACTCACCATTTTCTGTTCTTGTTCCTTTGCCAGTGACTTACCTGGTGGCCCCTGGTTGTTTCCCTCACAGCCAAGTGTGAGTCCAACCATCCCAATATTGCTTGAAGCACATCTCAGTGGCTCCCTATTCTTCCTTAAAATATCAAGATGTCTTCTAAGGCCATTGGGCCCTGGCCACACACAGATTCGGTGGTCGCTTGCTTTCCACAATATTCAGCATCAGTGTGCCCCTCTGCCACTGGAGACCCTCTCATGGCGCCCCATCCTCCCCCCAGCACTTCATCACGGAGACTTGTCCTTCACAACACAACTAAAGCATCACTCCTTAGGAGATCTCTTGGTTGCCTACTGTGTATGTGAAGTGGAATGGCCTCCGCACTTCTTGCAGGATCCATTGACTTTGTCTTCAGCACTGGACAGCGCACTCCAGAGGGACACACATCCAACAGAAGGCATGGCACAGGGCCCTGGGAGAAGTTGGAGGTAGGAGAGGGAGGATTGCAAACTTAGGTAAATGTAATGCTCACATGTGACACTCTCAAAAAAAAATTAATGAATTAAATTAAGAAAAAAAAGTGAGAAGGCACCTTCCATATGTTTTCATAAATGTGAGTGGAAAATAAGTATCTTAGAAATATCTTAGGGTTTCAGTACTAGAAATGGGTCAGTTTAAGAAGAAATCACAGCAAACGTCCTTGAGGGAGTAATACTTGCATGGATATCTGAATCCAACCAAATACACTGTTTGTACTGTTAGAAGAAGGTAGATAGGGAAAGATTGACTCTTCACAAACCGGAAGTGCAGCTGTTCCCTCAGGGAGGCCATCATGTTATGGTTTCCAGATCTATCTACCTTCCTCTGGAATACATAGTTCACATACTTATCATATAAATATATATTTGTGTTTTATATATATATATATATATATATATATATATATATGATGCTTGTGTGCATGTAATGGTCTGTAGCATACCCTATAGGTGCTCAACTAATATTTTTGGGAGAAAGTAGAAGAGAGAGAATGTCATAAGGTCACTAAAACTTGGTCCTACTCTCCATGTAGGTACACTGTGGCTCTTATAACATAGAGGCTCTGACAATGTCTTCTGGAAGGGATAAATGTGCCTCAGAACAACATACATTCGCTTTCAGAATTATCATTACTTTAACCAGCCAGCTTTTGTGAAAATGACTATAACTATAGACTCAAGTGGTCACTGGCCTTTTTATTAGTAGTAAACCATACAGAGAAAGCCAGCCCAGAAATGGAGACGAGGAGGGCAGGGGTTCAGTAATCTTCAAACAGGTGAATCAAATACCTTTTCCATTCCTTCCTGGCTGTATTTGTTCCACAAGCAGGTGCTCTTGTGGCTTCCATGATGGCTGTCAAGTTGTTCTTTGTAGTTGATTCAGCATTTCTGGAGTGATGTGTTATTTCTGCTTCAGACTTTTCTCCCCCGCACCCCTTTAATTACCCATGTGACACAGGTTTGCTTTTATGTGACAAAGCTTTATCTTGTTTGTGGTTCTGCGACATTGCACTTTAAGTTGTTTTGAATATTATTTCTCTTTGAGTCTTTGCTGCCTTCTCTGAGGTTCTGGAAAACAAACAGAGAAATCTTTCATTTCCATGAACGACTATTTTAGCCTTTACTGCTCATCAGCTAATACTCGGTTGTGCACGAAACATGTGCACATCATTTTATTCCTCCCGAGACTTCTGTCCATTGCCTCTGCTTCTGCTATCACATATCCAGTTCTGTAAAGCATGTACCCATAAATTTGTCACCCCTGAAATGGCTTTTTGGAAAACAGTGAGTGAAAGATCAGTATACAAACAAATTGAATTAACTATGAGAGACAGATGATGTGGCCTCTGTTCTGATATGCTGGGGAGTTAACCAGGCACAGCTCATTAACACTAATGGAAAAATTCATCACTTACCATGTGAATTTCCAGACACTGCAGAGACACTTTCTCCTCCTAATTTGCTATATAACTTGATTATTTCTAAATGCACAAATATCCAAAAAGGAGCTATTTTATCAATCATGAATCTCTAAGATTACCTCTCATTAATTTAAATTTCAATTCCATCGGGAAGACACTTCCTCTCTAGAAAGCAATTTCTTTTTCCATAACTGTATCTGTGATACCCAAGCTACGGTCTCCCCCTGTCAGCTTCAAAGTGGTAAGTAGCACATACTTGCCAGATTTTAAATTTAACTTACCTTTTCATTGTATTTTAAATACTGCTCAAAATTCAAGAGGGGAAATAGTGTTTTCTCACCTTGGTTGGTTTGGAAACCTGTGTGGAGTGGAGACTTCAGAACAAGGGTACCACGTGTCATCCAGAATTCCATTATTCAGCAGATTTGTGTGCAGAGCAGGGCTGAGAGGCAGTGTGTGATCTGGATGGGTGCCGGTGTGGCCAGAGAGCACACACAGCCTGTGTTGCATCCCAGGCTGCGGGTGTACACACTCACCCATAATAGCTGCTTCCATAACTACAGTTATTGAGTAAGTGAAGAATAGGAGCAGTTCCCTTTTGAAAGAGGGTCTAAAATCTGTGGCATCAGTTCAGAGACAGACAGACAGTGCTGTTTGATAGTGAACCAAGCTTATTGGTTCAGTTGCTTTCTGATGTATGAGTGTGTGTGTGCATAAGTGTGTGTGTGTGTGTGTGTGTGTGTGTGTGCGCTTGTGTGTCTACACAACTCAAGAAAATTAGGTTTTAGCCTTGTAAAGGAAATAAGCATCTATACCTGTTAAATGACCATTTTCTCTCAATTAAAATGAATTTAGGACACAAATTCTGCATCATCTCATTTATATGGGAGATCTAAAACCATGAGCTTATATAACCAGGATACTGTTTTCAGAATGCTTATAGAATGGAGATTCCCAGGTGCTAGACATGGGCACAGGGTGGAGGACATGTTGGCCAAAGCATATACAATTTCAATTAAGAAATAGCTCCCAGGGTCTGGGAAGATAGCTCAGAGGTCAAGAACACTGGCTGCTCTTGCAGAAGACCTGGGTTCAGTTGCCAGCACTCACGTGGCAACTCACAACCATCTGTAACTAAACTTCCATGGGATCCAATGCCCTCTTCTAGCCCCCGCAGGCACCAGGCACCCACATGCTGCACAGGCATACACATCGGCAAATAATCACACACATAAAAGTAAATAAGTCTTGAAGAGTAACTGCAGGAGTTCTGCTACACAACCTGGCAGTAACAGTGAAAAATGAACTTTTTTTGTGTGGACATTTCTAGCAAAGTAAGTTTTAAATATTCTTAAGGTAAAATGTAAGCACGTTCAGTAAGTGAATAAGCACTTACTGTTTATACCGATTTCATAGCACCATATTAGCATATTAAATGTATATATATATATGGATATATTTGACATGTCAATCAATAAATAAATGTAATCAAGGGCCTACAAAAATGAGCAGGTGCTTAGTCACTCAGACTGTAAAGACACTGAGCAGAGGACCCTTGTGACTGTCACTTTCTTGTCTCCCGCCTCTCCTTTCTCCAGTTCTGGCTTCCTCTTGTGAACTCTGTACCCCAGTGGCAATGAGAGGCCCTCTGCTCTAGACTTTCAATACATAAGTAATATGGAGGACTGAAACGGAGCTTTTAGCAAGACAGCATGGCCATGTATAAGGTTGGCCTAGGGACTAGCACGTTTTAGAACAGTATTGCTTGTTTTGTGAAGCCTTAGTTCACATTTATTAACACAGCTTTACTGCTGTATAATTCATGTAATCCGTGCACTTAAAGAGCACAATTCAGTGGTTTTGAATGAATTCTCAGCTAGACAAATGCCAGCACAGTCAATTTGGAGCATTTTCTTCAGTGTTATTTCTCTCTTTTCTGTTTTAACCACTCCAGCTTTTTTTTTTTGAAAGCCAATTCTCCTTTCATTATCCTCCTCTTCCATGCCCTGCTTGCCTCTCAGACACACTGACAGTCAGTCTGATTTCTGTTTATCGCTGAGTTATAGAGGGAAGGGAGGGTTGGAGGTACAGAAAGAATGAAAGGAAAGAGAAGGCAGGAGATGAATGGGAGAAGAAGTACTGTTTCTCACAGGCTTGACAGCATCAAGGGGGCCCAGGAGCATCACAGAAATGAAGGGACTGGAAACACACCTTCCCAGTACTTCCCTCTTCACCTCCTCACTACCAATGTTTGCTGTTCTCTGGGAGAAAATGCATGGGCTGAATAGTGATGCCTATCCATTGATATTAGCAACCATGTCCTCTCTATCACATGTGTGCACACATGCACATATACATATGTTCCACACATACTTATGGACATATATGTGCATATACATACTGTACCACACAAAGCATGAAGAAACAATGAAAATCTCTCACTTTTAAGAGAGTTGACCAGCAACCACAGCTTGTAAGGGCTGTGTCTGTTTTCCGGATTTCACTTGGGTGCATTCTGTGTATGTTTTCACACAAAAAAATTGTTAAACCTAGAGATTCACAATGTTCAACAGAATTCTGTAAAGATCTGACTCCAAAACATCTCTTAAGTGTTAGTGATTAGTTTGTTTACAGGGGAGTTTGGGACCTGCTCAAGTTCTCAGAAGGGCAGGGGACACAGAAAGATGCTTTGTCAATCACAGGAAAATCACTTAGGCTAAAGCTTTTGGAGTTGACAGTCTCAGAAACTCAAAATCCAAACCTAGGTCCATGGTGGTGACAAGGATTACCTCCATTACAGATACACTTGCATAATACGTCCACACACAGTGGAAAGAAATGGAAAAAACCATTGGTGGTTTGTAACAAGCAGAGTGCTGTCCTTTCTTCTAACAATCTAGACCAGGAATTCTATAATTTAAAATGTAGATGGCATAATTCACTTTAAATATAAATTCCATTATCTAATTTGCAAGCTAAAATGAAGAGAAATAAAATCTTGGGTTGGTCCAAAGGTAGCAGAGTTCCCAATAACGTTTGTGGACTAAGTCGGTGAGTGAATTTTACAGAGAATACTGAGTAGAAATGAAAGCCCATAGATAACACTTTTTTTTTATAAAGAGTGCACTATCAAGCTGATGCAGGTTTGATGAATAAATTGAGGTTTAATCAAGCAAAGAGAAAGCTTAGATTACCCTCTGCCTTAATGAGACAGCAACTGTCCACACCCACAGGGTGGGGTCTTGGGCTAGGCTCCTGCCAGGAGTCAAGTGTTGCATCGGAGTAACCCAGCAGTGACTACAGGGACAGTGACCACTCACCAGCATGGAGCCTATGTGATCTGGTCATCAGGAAACCATTTTCAGAGCCAAAAAGAATGCTGGTTTGCCTCCACTGAAGTAACAACCATGCTTTAAACTCTCCCAATACTCATCTATAAGGACTCCCATTTCTTGAAAGACTCAATACCAGGAAAAAGCAGAAAGGTTGGGGGTCAAAATGGGGAGAGGAGTAGAAGGAGGAAGGGCTTTCTTAGAGAAGCCCAGGCATCTGCCGCCCTGTGCTGTGTGACTTGTCGCCAAGGCTGGACTGTCAGTCAGGGACCCTGCCTGTGAGGTCCCACTCTGTCCAATCTACACTAGCAATGCAGGGACCTGTGTAATGTGAACTACTGCAGGCCTGTTGCTTTTTTCTTAGATGGTAAAGCTTACATAAGCAGAAAGGTTATGTCCATAGCCTGCTTATCCAGACTGATTTACCGACAAAGCCCACAGCTGGAGCACATCCAGGGCAGCTGGTTTTGTACTAGTGTTTTAAAAAGAGGTTATCTGATGCACTGTTCTATTGGGATAAGACACCATGACCAAGGCAACTTATAGAAGAGAGTTTATTGGGGGCTTACAGTTTCTGAGGGTGAGTCCATGTCCATCATGGTGAGGAGTAGGACAGCATGCAGGGAGACATGGTACTGGAGCAGCAGCTGAGAGCTTACATTCTGATTTGCAAGTAGGAGTCAGAAAAAGAGACAGAGAGCAAACTAGAAATGGCTAGGGCTTTTGAAACCTCAAAGCCCACCCCCAGTGACACACCTTCTCCAACAAGGCCGTGCATCCCAAACAGTTCCACTACCTGGGGACCAAGCATTCCAACATAAGTCAGTGGGGGCTGTTCTCATTCAAACCACCACAGATGGTACCTGACAATATGAAACCTGAAAGAAAACCTTTTTCATTATCTTTCCTACGTGCCACATACAAGTTCCTCTTCTTTCCTTGAGTTTACCCCCAGCCACACAAGGCTGTTTTTATTTTATTTTTTGTTGTTTTTATTTTTTATTTTTAATTTATTCTATTAATTTTTTAAAAATTTATTTTACATACCAACCACAGTTTTCCCTCCCTCCTCTACTCTCATTCCCTCCCCTACCTTCTTTCTACCTTCACCCCCATCCCCTCCTCAGAAAGGGTAAGGTCTCCCATGGGAGTCAACAAAGCATGGCATATCAAGTTGAGGCAGGACCAAGCTCCTCCTCCCTGCATCAAGGCTGAGCAAGGCATTCCATCATAGGGAATAGATTCAAAAAAGCCAGCTCATGCACCAGACACAGATCCTGGTCCCACTGCTAGAGGAGGACAAGCAGACCAAGCCACATAACTTTCACCCACTACAGAGGGCCTAGGTTGGTCCCATGCAGGCTCCTTAGCTATCGGTCTAGAGTCCATGAGCTCTCACAAGCTCAAGTCAGCAATCTCTGTGGGTTCCCCATCATGATCTTGATGTCCCTTGCTCATATGATCCCTCCTCCCTCTCTTCAACTGGACTCCTGGAACTCAGCCAAATGCTTGGCTGTGGATCTCTGTATCTGCTTCCATCAGTTACTGGATGAAGGTTCTATGATAACAATTAGGTTAGTCACCAGTCTGATTACAGGAGAAAGCCTGTTCAGGCACCCTCTAGGAGTCTTAGTTGAGGTCATTCTTATGTATTCCTGGGAGTTTCCCAATCACCTTACAGTACTAGCTAACACTGAAGCAGTGTCCTTACATCAAATAAGAATCCACACCTGGACTGCAGTTAGAGACTGTGGTGGTTCAAATGAGAATGGTTCCCATAGGCTCACATATTATGATCTTTGGTCCCTAGTTGGTGGAGCTGCTTGGGAAGGATTAGGAGGTGTGGTCTTGCTGGAGGAGGTGTGTCACTGGAAGTGGGCTTTGAGGCTTCAAAACCCCACACCATTCCCAGTTAGCTTTCTGTCTTGTGGTTGCTACCTCAACATGTAAACTCTTAGCTACTGCCCCAGCACCATGCCTGCCTGCCTGCTGACATGATCCTCCCACCATGATGCTCATGAACTAACCCTCTGAAACTCTAAGCAAGCCCCTAATAAACATTTTCCTATATAAGTTGCCTTGGTCATGGTGTCTCTTCACAGCAACAGACAAGAAACTAGGACTGAGATTATGGGCAATGTTCCTGTTCTGAGCATCTACCTACTCCAACCAAAAGAGAACAGAATTCCAGAGGAGATTATGAGTAAACAGAGGATGGGGGTACTCTCTTACACCACACATCCTTCCTTGTGGTATGTCTGCAATCCTTGAAGCATCTCAATGATTAATTCCATTGCTCAACAGAATATGACACCTGGACAGAGTTAAAGAAGTGAAATGTTAAGATGTTTGGGCTATTATAATTGAGTACATGAAATGTGAAGAGGTACTGGTCTGTGCAGACTGAAATATGGAGCAGAGCGAGTACCATCTATTTTAACTGTAGGTGTCTGCTGGTGGCCCCAACAATCTTCATCACGCCATACTTCCTTACCTCTGCCCACCTGTAGGGTGAGTCCAATTATTCTGTTTTCCCTGTCTTTCAAAGTGTTAAAAGCAACACATATTCTTAGCCCAAGATAGCCCCTCTGCCTTGCCCACCTTCATCCTTATACTCAATGGGTTTCTATGACATTGTTTTCTTTAAGAACCTCCAGAGTTAGTAAACTCCATGTGCCAGCGGTTGTTTTTCCAGAATGTGTGTCAAAACCAGCTCTTCCTTCTGTTTCTGGCCAGACTTTCCTGCCATCCATCTGTGCCCTGCTGTGCCCTTTCCAATTCTTCTCACAGCTGGGGCTTCCAAGATAGGCTTCCAGAATGTTGTCATTTTCTCAAGTCAAGAACCCATATTCTGTTGTACTCTGATCTGGACATTCAGTCTCTTACCTCAGCCTCTGCTTCTGGCCCCTTGGCCCATTGGAGAACCACTTCCAGCCTCTTTCAAAGTTTCTTCTCTGAAACCTTTTGAGTCGAGTTCTGTTTCAGGAATCTGACCTTGTGTCTTTCTTGGCACAGACATAAGACATAGCAGCAGCAGCCACAAAAACAATTTAATGAGCCTTGTTCCTCACCTACATTTTCTTTGTTCAATTAAACAATGCGTATTGTGTGCTATGTAATTATAGAACTTTGTTCCCTATTAAATGTTTACTACATGTATTTTCCCATTTTAATGACTCTATGACTTGAATATATAATATACCATGCATAGTAATAATGAACCACAATAATCCCTTTGAATCCTTTATTATTTATTATTTATTAATTTGCTTGAGGCCTGGTCTCTGTATATATATTGTCCAGATTAGCCATAATCTTGTGAGTCATTTGCCTCAGTCTACCAAGTTCTGGGATTATAGGTGAGTGCTGCCACATGTAACATCTTTAATATTTATAATGCATTTCTTTTTTCACTGTGGAAGTCAAAGACCTATAAAATGTTGGTATTTGTCATACTGTATTACTACATATCTAGCCCAGTGCCATGCACATGGTATCATTCCACAACACATGTGATTGAAAACTTCATTGTCTTTTGATCCTAGAATCAACTAAACTAGAGCACTTTGAATGTGTTTAGTGTTATGTTGGGTAAATTATTGTATTTAGCTGTTGTAGATGCAACCTCAGTGTATGTGCATATATGAGATGTATAAGTTCTCATTTTAAAACATGGTGTCAGGAAGTTTTGAAATCATTTTTTTTCTGGCAGAAAGCCAAGACATTTTTTATCTCTTTTTTTTCTTGTGGCTTATACATTATGGCTTTTCCCAATAAAAAAAATTATCCAGATGGCCAGTTCTTCACATTGCATTTTGCTCCATACAGAGAACATGTCTGTTTCTAAAGAACCCCCTCTCTAGCACGTGTTCTATTCTTGAGGCATCTCCACATTTGAGAATGAAAAACTTAAAACCTGAAACAGCTGAAGTTCCCTAAGAGTATCCTAATTATCCTACTCATTCTAAACAGTGCCCAAGACATCTAGGAATACATGGGGGTATCACTTACCAGTCAACAAGGCACCTACTATGTGGGAAGCACTCTAGCAGGTGTTTCTTCATTTTTATTTTCTTGTGTATTTGGAAAAATGTCTTTCCCAGGAAACAGTTTGATATATTTCTTAAAACCCAGTCCCTGGCATCAAGGTACCAGCACTTACATCCTGTCTGTATAATTCCCCAACTATGTGGCCTTAAATGACGGAAGTTCCCTGTGCTTCACTCTTGGCCTCTGCCAAATGGACAATGAAGACAGATCTCCTTTCCATTTCTTTTTCTTTTCTTTTGAGACATAATCCCATCCTGTAGCCCAGGCTTGCCTGAAACTCACTATGTAACACAGGTTAGCCTTAAACTGACAGCAATCCCCCTGCCTCAGCTTCCCAAGTGCTGGGATTACAGGTGTCAGCCACCATGTCCTACTTGTCATTTTCCCCTCCCTTTCTTCTTTCCTGAGGTACTGGGTATTGAACCCAGGGACTCAGGACTGCAAGGCAAGTATTATATCACTGAGCTAAACCTATATTATGGCTTCTAGTTTAGTGTCTTTATGGGATTCCTGAGTATGTGAATGAGTGGGTCTCTGTTTCCTGTCTTTCTTGGTTTTTTTTTCCTTCCGTTTATCTGTTTTGTCCAATTCCAGTGTGTTAGTTTTCATTTCATCTTATTATATTTTAGCTTATTATTATCCTTTAGAGGCCTGTTTGTTTTCTAATGAGAGACAGACGGGGTGTGGATCCAGATGGGAGGGGAGGTGGGAAGGAACTGGAAAGAATATAGGGAAAAGAAACTGTAATTGGGATATATTATGTGAGAAAAAATGTTCCATTTTCAATAAAAGGGAGAAAAGAGAGACATCCTTCATGGGGCTATTGTGAGAATGAACCAGGATGAGTTAATTTAGAAAGAACTTCAATCAGGTTATGGTGCATAGAAATACTATTGCTGTGGGATGGTCTGTATGTTAAATGTGTTGCTCTGATTGGTTAATAAATAAAACACTGATTGGCCAGTAGCCAGCAGGAAGTATAGGTGGGACAAGCAGAGAGGAAAATTCTGGGAAGTAGAAGACTGAGGGGAGAGGCCGCCGTGACAAGCGAGATGTAAGGTACTGGTAAGCCACAAGCCACGTGGCAAAGTATAGACTAATAGAAATGGGTTAATTTAAGATAGAAGAACTAGATAACAAGAAGCCTGCCATGGCCATACAGTTTATAAGCAATACAAGTCTCTGTGTGTTTACTTGGTTGAGTCTGACAGTTGCGAGACTGACGGGTAAGAGAGAATTGTCCTGACTGTGGACCAGGCAGAAAAACTCTAGCTACATACTATGAAAGTGTAACTTCTTTAACATTAGATGAACCAAGCTTTATCTTAATATCATTTCCTTTAATTTTAAGAATGATTTTATGAGCTAAAGTTAATAGAAATAAAAACATACAAATACATACTTTAGGATAAATCCATAGTCTTTATAAAACACAATCATGTGTTATTAGTAGCAAGTAGTTTATTTAAATAACATTTTAGAATAGTTTATTGTAGAAAAAGTAATATTAATAACATTCTCTTAAAATAGGTATTTGTCATTATCAGAATTTATATTGATAAGCCAACTATGTATTATCACAGAGCATATTTTTTTCTTAAAGCTGTTGTTAAATATCTCCCTTCAAGATTTAATGAAAGATTCCTAATTCCTAATTAGCCTCTTATTGCTAATAAGGACAATATTGCTTTATACATATTAGATTTCAGTACACATTTGCCTTTTGGCATGTTAACTAATTTAGAAATAATGTAATCGACAATCAGATTCTTTAAATGGGATAGGCCTCTACATATTAAACTTTCAAATGCACTTTTCCTTCATAGGAAAATTTTACTGGCGGTAAAATTTTAAGCATATGACATAATGCTGTTTACTAGAGGCATACTAGTTAGATAGAAATCGCTCTCTTATGTAGTTGGGGATTTATCCTATTGAGAAGCAGCTTTTCCATTTCCTCTTCCACCAGTTACTGCCAATCACCATTCAGCTCTCTGCTTATACCACGTGGAAGAGGCATCATGCAGTTTCTCCTCTTCAGCAATTGGCTTCTTTCTCTTAGCCTACTGTTCTCCAAGTTCATCCATCCTGTCCCATTTGTCAGGCTCTCCTTCATTTGAAAGTGATAGAATTTTAAAAAGAATTAAAAATTTTAAAAGGTCATAGACGCTTCAAAAGCAAGTGTCAGGGGGGAATGACAAATGGAATATTATGTTTTGATTGTGGGTGGCGGTCAGCCTATAGGATGTTGAGCTCTAAAGTGAAGATCCCAGTGTAAGCTTTTGGTGGCTCCACAGGGCTCACAGCCAATGGCTTGTGAAGCTGATGGGGAAGCAAGCCAGTAGGACCTCCACGAACCTTCTTGAGTTTGTGAGTCTTTGAGGACACTTATCTTAGGTGGGTGAAGGATAGGTTGGTTTCTTTTTTCTTTTTTCAGCACCCAAATAGCACACCTAGTCTTAGCACATAGGTTTGCCAAGATAATTGTGAACAGTATTATTTAGCCCACAGGTGAGGTATATATTAATGAAATGTAAATACCCTCATGCATTCCTAATAGTAACAATTTAATTTAATCATGTTGAATTTAAAGTCTTCCAGCAGATGGGATTATTTCATTAGGCTCCATTGCCAAAATGTATACATTTAATTTACAGATAGTTTTTAAAAATCATGCTTGAAGCATTTTTGAGCTAGATAATTACCAAGTTCTTTTTGTTCTTTTTGAACCACTGTTCCGGGAACACAGTTTCTCCTCCAGGTGATAGTCTATCTTTAAATTCTCATATTCATAATAAAATTTAAACAAAAAAATGAAAAGGAGGAAATATACCTTATTTTTCAAAGAAACAATGTATTTCAAGCCAGAGTAGTCCAATATAAAACTTTATTTGCAAATTGAACTATAAAAAATTGCTCTGATATGATCACACCTCTTAACTAAAATACTATGATTAGAAGGACAAAGCCAACTAGTATATTACAACAAAAATGTTCCTTATAATAACAGAAATGCAAAATTATTGCCATAATTGTTTTGATTGAATTAATAATGTAACATGCTAATCACTTCATTTGTTTAATTTCCTGCTTAATGTTTGCTGTGTAGCTGGGGTTCTGGTAGAATATTTTTAAACCACAGATTTTATTTATCAGATCATCTCCCTGAATAAATTACACAAATTGCTTATTCAGTACATTAAGCTGATTGCAGCGTAAATTCTCCAAAGACCATTAGTGTGGGTATTTAGTATACTATCTCACTCCTTAAGACCAATTTACACCTTAGAAGTTTCTAGTAAACCATACACTGATACTCTAAAGGAATATCTACTCTGTGTCTCCCTCTCCTCTCCATTCCCTCTCCACATATGCCACTCTTTGCTGTAGGTGTATTTCTTCCCTGTCTGGTTTACTGAACATATTACCTACAACAGAACTCAGAAAACATTTTGGTACAAGCTCAATTAAAGTGTATCTCCTAAAGCAATTAAATGCTGCATCTTGAGTTTGACTCTTTGATATTAGAACAGACATTAATGAAATGACTAAGCTCCAAGCTACCATGAAAAAGAAGTAAATAGAGACTGAACTTAACGTCCCTCTCTTTCTGTGTACACCAGCTTAAAAGTTCATTTTCTTGCTTGTACTACAGCCTTTATGGGTTTCAAACTTATGAATATTTCTGAAAATCACATCAAGAGCTCATTGGGCTGAATTGTGACAGGAAACCCTCTTCTGGGGGGGGGGGGGACTGGTCCTCCAGTCCTGCAGGTGAGCCTCTGTTGTTTCATCAGGGTCAATACAGATGCCAGAAGGTGAAAAAAGTTCACCATTTCTAAATGACAGAGATCATTCCTTGGAGACATGCTATCTAGAATGGCTAGATCAGCAGTTCTCAACCTGTGGGTCACAACCCCTGACCTTTTCACAGGGGTCATCTCAAACCATTGGAAAACCCAGATGTTTACCCTATGAGTCATAAAAGCAGCAAAATTACAGTTATGAAGTAGCAACAAAAATAATGTTACGGCCATGGGTCATCACAACCTGAGGAACTATATTCAAGGGTTGCAGTATTAGGAAGGTTGAGAACCACTGGGCTAGACAGAGGAACTGCAAAGAGGGTAACAAACATGGGCTGAGTTTGGAGACATTGATGAAGAGACTGAGATGAGAGAGAGGACATGTTCTCTGCTGTTGAGACAGTAGATTCTCATTCTTCAGCATTGTGTTGGGATAATGCCTCTCATTAGTCTGAGGGATAGGAGTAAATTAGTGAAGTGTCCCATCCCAGGTCTATGCTATGTGTACTGAGGTGCTGAGTGGCAGGCTGCTCGGCGTTAATGAGTTCACACCTATGGCTTCTGATTGGCAGAAAAGTTATTCCATTGAAGAAGATCAGTAGTTCCAGCAACAACATAGTGACACTCACACTCATGAAGGTTGGAAAGGCTGTCAAATTTGGAGAGCAGAGATCATTTTGAAGTGACTAGAGCTTGGTTTTGAGGGTAATGAAGATGCAAATGGCTGGTGAGGAGGTGTGCTTCAGGGGTCATTGAATGCAGTGTGAAAATGTTGCTGCTTGGGTCTAAGAGTGCTGTCTTAGTGACTTTTTGTTGCAGTGATGAACAGCATGACCAAAAGCAACTTGATGGGGGAAGATTTATTTTCCTTTTACAACTCCAAGGTCACACACTGTCCCTGAAGAAAGTCAGGGCAGGGACTCAAGGAAGGAACCAGGAGGCAGGAACTGAAGCAAAAAGGTCTTGGAGGAGTGCAGCTTCCTGGTTTACCTTCCCTGGCTCATGCTCACCCAGCATTCTCACACAGCCCAAGAACATTTGTCCAGGGGTGACACCACCTGCAGTGGGCTGGCACCTCTTACATCAATTATCAGTCAGAAAAAAATATCTCACAGACATGAGCACCAGCTGATCTGGTTGAAGCAATGCTTTCGTTGAGATCCCCTCTCAAGGACGTCAAGTTGACAACCCGGGTTAGACATCACATGCGAGCAGTGGGAAGGACAGAAAGAATGGCTCTTTCTTTCTCAGAGGCACTGTAAAAACTGAATTCCTCTGGCCAGCAGCAATTATAGTAGGGTGAGTTACAGCTGGAAAGAAATTTCATTTATTGGAGGCACGCATGCAATATATTCTGTGCTGAACTCTCTATACAGATTGACACCATCCTCTGGAATCTAGTCTTCATGTTACGTATGAGCAAACCATGTACTAGAAGACTGGGATAGAAGCAGGAATGAAACTCACTCCAGTCTGTCCCCAAAGCCTCTTGCTATTTCAGTATTCCCAGAGTGCTTTAGTGGAGTGACTTCTTCCTTTTGAAAAAAAAACACAGAGAGGGTCACGGTCCAGGAGGCATCCTCAATACATTTCCTTAATGTTAAAAATAACATTAGGGGAATTCTGCTTCTCCACATACCCTGTCACCATGATGCTATGCCTCTCCAGAGACTCGGAAATGATGGAGCTACCCATTATGGACTGAACTCTTTGGATCCATGAGTTAAAATAATTCTCCTTTAAGTGACTTTGTCAGGTGTCAAAGTAATGAGAAATGTAACTTATACAAAGCCGATGTTGTCTTCCATTCCTGGTGACATTAATTCATCTTTATATACAAGATGTCGGCAGAGATCAAATGGGAACCCATGGGTTAGTTTCCAATCCAGCTGTCTGTCTTCATCTATGTGGGGTGGTGTCAGAGGAGGCCTATGGATAACCAGAATTCTTACTGGGGAAATAGAAGACAAAAGAAGTGTCCAAATGGGGCTCAACAATACAGTAACTACTTCATGTTGATCAAATACTTGACAAAGCAATGTACAAGGAGAGATTTGTTTGGCTCATAGTTTTGGAGTTTTTGGTCTGTATTCCTTGGCTTTGTCAAGGCTTATAGCGGTACAGAATGAACGACAGAGCATGTAACACTTCACGTTGCAGACAGACTCCTCCAGAGGAAGTGACGGCTAGAGGTGTTTGGGGTAAGGTATGGCTTCCCAGGACCATGATGCTCCCAGTGACCTTCTTCCAGCTAGAGTCTATCTCCTAAAGGTCTGAGAACTTCCAAAACAGCTCTACCACATGGTAGATAACTCTACAGTACTTTAGCTTTAGAATAAAATCTTAAAATTGAGAACTCTCAACTGTTTGATTTCTACTTACAAGTACAAAGACTTTCATGTGGACTCATACATTTTTTCACATAAGCCCTGGCTCCTATGATCATTTTATAGATGTGAAAATAAAAAGCAGAAAGGTAGAGGAACTTGTGGAAAGTTTAACAGTGAGTCATTTAATATTGTTTCTCTAATGCTTTGGCTCATACCTTTTGTCACCCTGCTGAACCAGTTATAATGTTTAATTCAATTCGTAACTCTCATCTAGCTTCCTAATTGGTCGTTTTCATGAGTTTATAAGATCTTGGAGGATTGTACAGGAAATTTTAAGAACCAAGAGCCTTCCATTCAACTCTTTAAGTTATGTACGTATTTAGATTTCTTTTGAACTCCAGTAATAGAAATTTTAGAATGGTCATAATTTTTTTGCTGTGTGTGCAGAAAATTATCTGATGTTTGAAATACAGCTGTGTAATGGGTGAGAGCTGGCTGTATTGTTTTGGGAACTTACTTTAAAGGTATTGAATTTAAAGAAAACTGACTGAAATTTGATACTCTAAGTAGATAGATATTAAATAATATATAAATCTGTGAATATATGTATGTGAATATACATATGCATATATACATATATACATATGTATATATGCACATATATACTCACAGATTTATATATATACATGTATATAATATGTGTGTGTGTGAGAGAGAGAGAGAGAGAGAGAGAGAGAGAGAGAGAGAGAGAAATAGAGAGGTGTTTTTCTATTTTGATGTGTGAGATTATGCCACATATTTAGTATTTAAAATCAGGTGATGATGCTTCCTAGTCTACAGTCAAATACGTATCATTGTACTAACTCCCAGTCTTCCTAAAAGTAAAATCAGCAGCAATTAAGGTCATATGTTAGCTTTTAAAAGTTTTATGGAGACTTGTATATTTATAACATAGTTTCAGTGATTTGTATTTCAATACGTACCCTATCTTTGGTGCCATTTTTCTAAGAAGTCAATATATTCTTAAGGGAGAACAAGGATGTTTACTTACCAGCCTTATAACACCGGGTAAGATTAGGCTACTTATATTAAAGGCAGTACATTCTGGGGAGAGGTAACTGTGTTTCTAATTTAAAAGCAATGAGGACATATTGGGAAGTAGCATCAGAGGACGGTGTTACTTCCTTACATAATCCATACAGCTGCTAGTGAACTCAGCAAGTGCCCACTGTCAGGCGAGGCTCTTCTCCAGGACAAGTGATAGCTCAGGCTCCAATTACCTCCTCCCTTCTAATCTCCGTTGGAGATCCCCTTTCTCTGCCAATTCTCAGAGATCCATTTTGTGATCTGATAGGGGCAGCTTCCCAGTGGCAAAAGCCCAGACCCTCACACCTTCCAATCCATAAAAGGTGTCAAGTGAGGGCGCCTCCACACAGTGCCTGTAAAATCAAACCTCCCAGCTAGGGTGTGACTTTTCTCTGTTATCTCCCTCTGAGAAAGAAAAGAATGATATTGTTTGGTAAATAAAGTGCTTCACTGAAATATCAAGTCGAGGTGGGTTCCTTGCATTTGGAGCAGAATGCTTTGAAATGCAGCTGCATATCTGATTCCTGGGCTGGATGGGACCCTTCCTGCATCTCCCTCCCTCATGGGAGCCACTTGTCTATTTCAGGCCACTTCATTTCTGAGGATGAGAGGAAAGGTTGTCAATGACCTGACACTTGTGCAATTCTGCTGACTGCCCAGGTTGTTATTTATGCTTTGAAGGGCAGCACTCAGGGGGCTGTCGTGTTCACCGTTTGTTGTCTACACTGCTCCCATTTCCTTTCCATGCTGTTATAAAAAGCAAAATAAATATTTGGGAAGGAGCTGGAACTTGATGCTGAGAGGTTGCTAAGGGGAGGGGGAGGTTGGCCTAGGAGCCTGGCGCCTCAGCCCTTCCTGGCCATCCTGAAGCTGTTGCTGCACTCCACATGGGAGTCTGCCTTTAGGTAAGTTGTGACAACTTATTTATGGCTCCCAGGGTCCCAACCTGCCATCTCCAGGACTTGACAGGGCATGGCTCATTATCTTTAGTGGAGTGACACTGTCAGAAACAGGAACCAAATTCACTAGGCAGTGAAGATGAAATCGTGATTGCTCAAATGTTGCTGATGCACAGTGATAATTCTTGGTTCTCAGATCCTGAGGTCTCTGAGCAGTCAGCGGAGTCCACAGTTGACAAACTGAAGCCAGAGGGCAAGAATCTGAGATGCTAGTCAGGATCTCCATTAGGAGGCAAAGGACACAGTTGGATGTAATTCTGGGTTAGAAAGATAGGCAAGGTGGCATATGGGAAGTGAATCTGTGCTTCCTGGCTTGAGGTTAGGGGATAAGGGTTGAGTCCTGGGATGAGATTGCAAGGAAAGCTGGACCTCAGTGTGCCACACCGGAGCACCCAGACTCTAGTCATGGCAGTGGACTGGACATTTTCAAACAAAGACCAAGGCTGGTGTTAATGTAGGGGAACCAAATCCTACAAGACTGATGAGGCTTCAGAACAGAAGAAGCACAGAGATTCCAGGGTGCCAGAAGGTGCTGCTGTTGCTGCTGCTGGACCTTGTGCCTGTAAATCTGAGGATGGGGCTTGGCAAATCACCTCTGGCCTCCTGTCATCAGGGTGGGTCCTGGGGACAGGGAAACCACAGCAGCCCTCGGGATGAGGCATCCCTGATGAGACAGGAAGGAGAACAGAGGAGCAGAGGGGTCTCCTGGCCAGATACCAAATGCAGGGATTCGGCATCCGCTGCCTGAGTCGCTTCCTCCCACACACTGACCTCATTGAGACGCAGAGGCAGAGCTAGCTGCCTTCAGAGTGCTGCTTTGAAGACATGAGTGGTTTGTGTTTCCATTTACCTCCAGATGCTAAAATCTAGTCTTGCATATTCTCAACACAAATCCGCCACATCTTATTGTAATCATTAATGCCTCATAGTGTTGGCATTGTGAGTCACTAATGGTGTTTGCGACTGTTTCCTTTCATGGCGAGATAAAAAGGGACCTGTCAAAAGAATAAACTCCCTTGCTTGCTTCAACTGTCTTTCAGCTTTATGCTTGCTTAGCTTACTTCCCCTATTCATCGGCTTGACTGTTAAAGAGTCGGGCACTGACAGTGTTTTATGAAGGATTTGAGTGAGTCGTATGAAACTTCTGATGTCCACATGTTTAAGTTTCCTGTGGGTCAGCCTAATAGATCACGATGTCTCTTCCTTTCCCTGCAAACAACAGTTCCTCTGTGAATTAAGGAGGAACATGACGTGGTCAGCTCCATCAGAAGAGCCAACACTCCTAAAGAGGCACCTGCTGCCTGCGGGTCTCCTCAGCCAGCCAGTCTGCTCTCTGTCTCCACCCACAGTAACCTGGGATCTTATTATACTTCTCCATCATTCAGACAGTGCTGTTAGACCCTGAATACTGGAGGCTTAACTCAAAGCAATTTCAACACAGGCCACTGAGGGTTTCTATTGCTGTGATTAAAACATCATGACCAAAAGCAACATGGGGAGGAAAGGGTTTATTCAGCTTACAGTTCCACAGCACAGTCCATCCCTGAAGGAAGTCAGGCAGGAACTCAAACAGGGCAGGAACCTGGAGGCAGGAGCTGATGCGGAGGCCATGGAAGGGTGCTGCTTACTGTCTTGCTCACCAAGATTTGCCCAGCCTAATTTTTATATGCCCCAGGACCACCTACTCAGGGGTGCCACCACCCACAATAGGCTTCCCCCCACCACACACACACACATATCAATCATTAATGTAGAAAATGCACAATAGGCTTGCCCATAGGCCAATGGGGGGGGGGCATTTTTTTTTCAATTGAGATCTTCTCAAATGACTCCAGCTTGTGTCAAGTTGACTTCAAGCTAGCCAGCACAGAAATTTTCTGTGCTGGCTATTTTTATTTCTGTTCTATTTTATTTCTATTTTTATTCCCTTTAGAGCAATATTTCCCTAATATTTAGCTAAATCTAAAGATGCAGAGTTAGGTTTTAAGTGGTTGACACCTCTTCAAGGACTGATTTTTTTTTTCCATGTGACTAGGCTACATAACCACATGTGCTCTTACACACTTGCATGCCTCTAGGGCAGCGGCTTGGGCTTGTGGGACGGGAGGTCACCATCAGCATGCCGTCTCTTCTGCATGAACTGTTTTCTGCTGAGAATGCGGGCTATCAGTGTTGCGATACAGACCCCGGCTCCCAGCATATTCATAACCTTGCTTCTGAGGCTCAAAGTGCTGCAGACAATTAGATCTGAGAGCTCCACCTTTCCGCTTCTTTTGTGCTTCCTTTTCACCTTTCATCGGTACCTTAAATTCTTCACCAGGCCCTTCTGCAAAGTGTGATTTTGTCGTTGAATATATTCTTTGGAACCTCACAGTCTATCATGGAGATCCAGGACCTCACATGCCTTGTCTGGCTGAATCAGAAACTACTTCATTCTAGGGATGCTCCAGGGATTCCGTTTGGTTTTGAATTCCTAGTGACCATGGAGTCAAAGAGGATGAGAATGCCGTCAGTACATAGGCAAATTCTGAATGATACCATGTACTGATTAATGAAGGGAATTCCAGGAGAACAAATTTCTTCCAGTACAAGAAAGTACTGAACAAGAAAGCTCTGTGTTCGCTGTCTCTCCATGCCAGATCAATGAGCGAGAGAGGTGGGGCTGGGGTGGGGGCAACAACAGGTAGCAAGAGTCACCTAAAGTTATTACAGGAGGTTAAAACTTAAATAAATCTATGGGCTTGATCATTAAAGCCTCAAATTGGGAGTCTGTGTCAGATGGGCGTTAATGATTCCAAGTAGCAGCTGTGTGTAGAACAAGACTTCTCAGTCTCTCTTGTTAGTGTAAAATCTTCTAGCCTTTCTCTGCAGAAGGTGCTTTCTTAGCTCTCCAATGGTGCAGCCTGACAGACATAACCTGCTCTACAATGCTGTAAATAGTGCTTCATCTCAGGCCACTCGCCATGTTTTCCCAGCCATTGGGCAGGTCCCCGACCTAACACTGTGTGTATCCGCACCCCCAATGTCTCTGCACAAAAATTATGCCATGATTTTTTTTTTTTTTTTTTGGTTTTTTGAGACAGGGTTTCTCTGTGTAGCTTTGCGCCTTTCCTGGAGCTCACTTGGTAGCCCAGGCTGGCCTCGAACTCACAGAGATCCGCCTGCCTTTGCCTCCCGAGTGCTGGGATTAAAGGCGTGCGCCACCAACGCCCGGCTATGCCATGATTTTTAAAAATCCTTTGAGAATTTTATACAGTGTTTTTTTAACCATACTCTACCCCACCCCCAACTCCTTCCAGATCCTTCCTTACTTCCCTGGACCCACCTGATTACCTGTTCATGCCTGACACTGTCTGATCTATGCCAGGGGTTTCTCAACATGCCTTTTTGAGATTTTCCACCTCTGCCCACCTCTGGGACTAATAATTTGGTAACCAGGGGGCTTCCTAAGAAAGTATAGAGAATGGGCAAGTTGTTCATGTGATGTGAACCTGTTGCATAGTGATAATGATGTATGCTACTGTGATGGCCTATGGTACACACCCAACAAATAGACTTCTTGTTTTTATTATGGATTTTGCTTATTGGTATGAGTGTCTTAACTTCTTTACCAGATTCGTATTCTCTTCTGTGCTTAACCCCTAGCAATTACTCATTTAGGGGATTCACTACATTATTATGTATAGTATATTACTGTAATCAGTAACTGAAAGATGTATAGGCCAATACACTAATTAGACCAGCACTAATTTGTGTAATTTAACAATACCCGCAGAAAGGGCCTTCCTATCTGTGGCAGAGGCTGTTGGTCAACCATGATACTATGATACTGACACAGTTATTTCTTGTTACATTGGGCCAGGCTTGGGCCCTGGCTGCTCCACTCCAATTCTAGAGACCAACTCTAGATAGAGCTTGCCACTAAAGCCCTTCTGGAGTGCACATGCTTACAGACCCTTCTGGAAAACTCATTCTACGATAGACAGAGGGAAGTTGGCTTTGGTCCATGATGCAACTTTCATGTGTTCATGAAGAATTTCATTTGTACTATATAAGCAGACATACAGTAAAGAGGAAGTGCATTCCTGAAAAAGCCAACTGTCTGTACATCGACATATTTGGCCACATACTCCTCTAGAGTGTATTATCCACTGTGGTGATAACAGAAGCCACAAGTCTAATGGATCTTGATATGAGACTGTGGGAATGTCTGTCTTACAGTGTGTGCGTGTGTGTGTGTGTGTGTGTGTGTGTGTGTGTGTGTGTGTGTGCAGGTGCATGTCTGTTTCTCCATGGAAACTCTTCTGAGTTGGGCTTGCTTCTCCCCCACTCCACTGTGGAAAACTCTGAGCCTGAGACAGGAAGCACCTTTCCCCACAGAGCATCTAGGCAATCTGTGGCATCCTCACTTCCCCTGGTAGTAGCTACTCTGCAGCTATCAACAGCAAATGTTTGAAGTTTTTTTTGGAGGGAAGATCATGAACACAGACATGTGAAAGAGCCTGATTAGATGGATCATGTGCTCTAGCTGACCCCTCAACCAAAGCCAACATTCTCAGTTCACGATTCCACTTGACAATGATGAGGAGCAAGAAGAGTCCTAGGCCACCTGGGCTGTGGTCTACTTAGCCACCTAGGAGTGCAATCCTCCTGAACTATCACAGACCGTGGGAGGTCAGCTCCCAGATCTGCTCCAGGGTAGCACAAATAACACCTCAGAGTAGAGAGGGCTTAGGAAAAATTCGTATCTATCTGAGGGCTAGACTTTTTCTACCTGATGGGAAAATAAGGAAACACACACACACTTTCTGATGGTAACACTCTCTTTTACTTCACCATATAACACTTTATACAGTTCCTTCACACTCTCATATAGCTCTTCACACAGTTCCTGTACTTAGCAGCAGCTGTTTCACACAGCTTTCTCTCTCACACACTCACTCACACACATAGACTTCTTCTACATCATTCATTTACTCTGCTCATTCACTCTCTCATTCATTCATTCTCTCACATTTCTCTCACCTTCTCTAATTCTTCTTCTTCATCTCTCACTCAGCACACATACACTTCACTCACAGTCTCCCCAGCTTCCTTCTCTACATTGCCTCTGGTCCTCCCATAGCCAAACTCTGGACAATTAATTATATGTTACATTGGCAGGGGTCCGACCCAATCTCACAACACATGATTAATCACACAGTTTTTCTCAGGCTAGGAAGGTCGTGCTGACCAGCCAGTCTCGCTGACCAGCCAGTCACTCATGACCAAGCATGTAGCCCTTTCCCAGACAGAGAATGACATTGAAATTCAGGACTTAACAATAATGGTAGCAGGCTGAACCTTGAGTCGTAGGGGTACATGTAGAAAGAAAATCATGGCAGGGAGTTATGTATATCAAAGTTGTTTCAGTTTTGTCCTCAAATCATCAACAAACAACACCTGGGGTCTTGTCTTTATGTATTTTTTTTGCAGGGGCAGCTTAGTCTGTTTCGAATTTGTTCTGAAGTCTAAAATTAACTTTGTGACTGAGAATACTGTTACTTTTCTGTGTCAGTAAAGAACAATATTCTAGTATTATTTCTATACCTCAGAATTATACAGCTTAAACAGAAATCATCATCCTGACCATCCACAGCTAAATGTGTGCCCAAAGATATAAAACATACTACCAATGGGCTGTGGAAGGAACCCCATAGCTGTTCTTTTTAGGGAGGTATAGTGGTGTCATATGAGAAAATTACAGACAGAAAACAACCAGTTTCCACAGCCAGTGACCCTACGGCCTTGCCAGGTGAGGCTCCCCAACAGGAAGTTATAGATCTGGTGGGTCAGCTTGTCAAACACTAGCTGTCACCTGCTATATACTCCCATGGCCCTCAGCACCAAACAAGCATAGGAAGCTTGAGCAGAGAAATGCACCCATTGTGTTTCTGTACACATGACTATTAAGTTCCCAAAGCCTGATGTTTTCTGGAAGGGGCAGAGGTTCTTAGCTACCTTCAGCACTGACGGAGCAAGCTGGTAAAAAGGGCATGCCTACCAGAGAGCACAGCCTGAGGGAACCGGTGTTTGGCATCCTCCTCCCTGTTGCCTGGGAGGCACATCTGGATGCTAGTCTTTAGGTTTGCAGGTTCCCAAAATTATAAATACTGCATGTGCGGATGAATGTGTCTATGATACTTTGCTGAATGGCCTCCAACTAGAGACTTTCTTCCTCAAAAGGTAATGTGGGAGGAAACTGTCAGAGTTTATCCATGCGAAAGAAGGAAGTCTCTCATTTTTAAATGTTAGGTATATGTCTATTCTGATGACATCGTGCCCTGATTTATCATGATAAACTAACAGCTGTACTTTCCTTTTTACACAAACTAGTGCTTTTGGATGCCCATATTCAGACATGAACTTGAAGAGGGAAGCGACACTTCAGGACCGCCTGAGAGACCAAACAGGGACAAATCTGGAATCAGATTCTTCACATTCCAAATCAGAAAACCTCCGTGATTTGAATTTCAATGGAAATTGTGAAAAGATGAACAGTCACTCCAGGTAAGAAACTTTGGAAACTTGAACCAGAAAGTAACCATATGGAATTCTAATAGAATGAATTTATTACTAGTATTAGTTCCCTACATTTCACCAAGATAATTCTTCTGGATAATGTCATATTTAGTATCTCACAGAGTTAACTTGCTCCTCCATCAGACTATTTGAATAGGTCTCTTTTCTGAATGTACAGATTGTCCGTAAGCAACAGAAAGTACATCTCAAATGTATAGTCCTGAAAGATTCCCTTTTCTCTTGCAAACATTTTTTATTCTCTGGACTCATTTCATTAGTGAAGTTTTTGGCACGAGCTGAGAATGCATACCCCTGGAGTCACGTTAAACGGTGCCCTTGGCTCAGTTACTTGTCTGTCATCTTTAATCCACACATGCCTGAGATATGATTTCTGACTCTCTTTACTCTCTAACCTAACTTGGCGGCAACACGTTATCTTTCCTAAATATAAACTTACAGTTTTCTGTAGCAGTTTTCATTTTTTATTTATGTAGTTGTTTTCTGAGAAGCTTCAGAAACAACCTTATTTGACTTTTTTTTTAACTCAAGCAAGCAATCTAAATAATATCTTTTCTTCAGAGTACCCCATCCTCCCTGCTAGGGATTGCAAACACAGAAAAAAACAAACGTAAGTGTGTCACTGGGAGCCAGACAATCACTGAGGTGAAGGAGGTTCTAGAGCAGAGTTTCTTAACTTGTGGGTTGTGACCCCTTTGGGGGTCAAACAACCCTTCCAGGGGGGTTGCATATATATATGAATATATTATGACTCAGACTCATAATAGCAACAAAATTATAGTTATAAAGTAGTAAGGAAAATAATTTTATGGTTGGGAGTCATGACAACATGAAGAACTGTATTAAAGGGTCACAGCATTAGGAAGGTTGAGAGCCACTGTTCTAGAGAAAAGTGGTAACCAAGTATTTTCCAAACCTCACTTTAGGCCATGAGACCACAATTTCTCATCTGTGATTGACAGAAGAGTCTATTCCTTGTCTCAGACTTCAGAATCACACTCTTTCTGGGATTTATCACATGGGTGGAGTTCCCTTAGAACACCTTGGCCCATTCACAGCCCAAGTCCCAGGGTTACGTATGTTCAGTGGGAGAACTGGGCTCAGTGGACACACTCTCACATGCATGTGGCATTGGACTATAG
This sequence comes from Peromyscus melanophrys, assembly GCA_902168415.1. Classification (NCBI taxonomy): domain Eukaryota; kingdom Metazoa; phylum Chordata; class Mammalia; order Rodentia; family Cricetidae; genus Peromyscus; species Peromyscus melanophrys. Next base: position 26,267 of record CABHPR010141479.1, read on the forward strand.
ATCTGTCCTATTTTCATACCAGTGACTTAGAACATGTGGAGGACATTTCATTTTTGTTAAATAGCTGTTTTGATTTTGATGGCTCAGCACACAACTGCTACTCAGTCTCCTCTTAGTTGCATGGTTCCTCCGCATGCATACACATGCCTCTATTTTTGTAGCTGTGTCTTGCGTTTTTATTACCTACTGCACACCCACTCCTCTGTTGACACTTCACAGGGTCTGGTTGTTCTTTCTGCTTGTTCACACCCACATTGTTTACAACTCTGAGTAGTTGAGAGCATGTGTGTTCCTTCTTGTTCTCGATGGAAGGAGGCTTTTCCCCCTTCTTCTTTTCTTTTTTAAACTATTTTCTCTGAGAACAAGGCTTATTTATTCTAAAATCATAGAGACGAGTGCACTCATGTGCTTTCTTTCTTTTTGCTACATTCCGTCGTATCTTTCCCTGAGTGAAAGTTCAGCCCATCACCCCTGTAAATATTTTAGATTTTCATCTCCAATGTCACAAATCACCGAGATTAAGCAGGCCTCTGAACTGCATTTAGAAAATTTTTGTATCATCTCAGAGGTTAGCTAAACCAGTTTTCCCCAGAAAACACGGGATCTTATCACCCCATCTCAAATTTCTCATTATTGAGTCCCTTACTATTTTTGATAGGCTTCGCAATTAAGTATACCAGGTAGAATAGTTAGTACAGAGAGAAAGAACAGCTAATGACGCCATGCAAAAGTCTCAAGTGACCCTATTATATCAAATCCTATTTTGTGTACATTGGGAGCTGTGTAAGTCACAGCAGGAAGTGGGCTTGTCACACGGTGCCCACCCTGAATCATTCCATCGCTCTCAGCTTTCAAGTCCAAAGCCTTCCTTTTAGGTCAGGCATTCATTAGAATAGCATTTGCATTCACAGAACTGGCACCACGGTTATACCCACTCCCGTGTATGATCCTGTTCATGGTTGTGGCATGACTGGTTACTAGACTGGAATAAAGAGAAAGCAAAACTGACACTGGGTGATCCGTGGGCTGATTGCGAGCAGATCAACTACAGTTCAGCTCCCTTCCCTTTCTCCCGATAGTCCCTCCTTGGGACTGCCGTGGCTCTAACGCAAATTATTGAAATCACAAGATCAAATGCAGATGGAGGGGAGCATTTGACTTCTATGTTTTTTCTCTGCCCGAGTTTTGCACAGGATTCTGTCATTTCTTATGCAGACAAACTCTGTCCCATTAGCATCTCTAGACTTCTTACACTTCAAACAGAAGTACAGCATTACCTCATATATATTAGCCATACACTCATATATATGAGCATATATATTATATATTAATTATTATATTAATCTTGGCAGTGAGGTAACTAGTAGTATATTTATGACTTTATTACTTCCCTCAGTAATAGAAAGTCTATTTATGGTCATATATTTTTAATATATTAAAGGGTCACATTTTAGAACCAAGTAGGATATATAAGCCCAATGTCTGTAAGACTGACCTGTGAAAACTCTCATATTCAAGTTGTGTTTACCTTTAAAACTCAGACTCACCGTATCATAATAGGTAGCAACTATTGAAAGTACATATTTAGTTTTTATGAAGTGTATTCTCTTGTTTTAGTTTAAAGAAATGTTTATATTCTTTGTTCTTGTGTTGCTAGAATAAGTAATGGTGCATTCATAGTGCATTGAGTGGAGACAGATTGCTTGTTTTTCACTGAGGTGTGTCCTGCATGGACAGAAGCACCTCTAATGCTCCTAACTGTTTAGAGCTTCTTATAGCTTTGTGCTTCAGGCAGCATGGAGATTATTGTCACCACAGTTTGCTGTTTGTAGCGAGAATGCTGTATTTAGGAAGTGGAGACCTCTTGGCTATTGTCACCCAAACCTAAGTCACCTGATTGCAGCCAGCTTATTTCTGCCTAGTGAACTAAAAACCTAGGACATATCAACAATTCCTATTGTCTTAGTATTGAAATCACCCACTCCCTTTGGGCTAAGCAATTCATGTTTTATCATTTTGTTAATTTTATCATATCATTATGAAAGCCCTGGCTTTGGTATTTTTCTTATTCTGATTTTGTTACATTGATAACTGAAGATTCAGGAAGTTTAGGCAAAAGTGTCCAAAATGGCACAGACAATCCAGTAGAGAGGTTGGAGTTTGAATAAAGAAATGCTTAATTTCAGATCCTAAGCATGTTCAATTACATTCAGTCCAAAGGAGGAAAGACAGCATGAGGCTTTTTAGAAGGTCTAGCTGAGTATACTTTGCCCATTTTATACTTCCAGCTATGAGTTTTAGGGTCATATATGATACAAACATTTCTTACTGTATAAAAATAAAATTCCTCTGGGGAGAGTCCTACCTTGTGTCCCTTCAGGTGCTTCCTCTTATCTGCAGTGCATATAATACTAAAGTCCCCACCTTGAACACATTTCACCATAAAATACTAAAGGAAGGACAGTAAAATGAGAACTGGTAAATGTCTTCATGGTAAACATAATTCCTATGGAATGCAGCTGCCCCTGCGTTTTCTGCTAGCTCTTTATCTCAAGTCCGAGGAGAGCATTCTTCAGGTTTTTCTTACCCAAGTGTTCTTTCAAAACTCCCTTTACCTCCCCAAAGCAGTGTTCACTAAAGTATTAAATTTGCACAGTTGACAGCTCCACCATGCACTGAAATTCCTATCATTTTCAGCCAGTGCTACTAATTTTTTTTTTAATTTAAGAAGCTAAAAAAAAATGCCACATTACTTTTCCCAACGCATGCCATTTCATACATCTATATGCTCCTTGAAGGTCTGTGTTGATAATAAAAATTAGCTGGGGAAATTGTGATAATCAGAGCAAACAGCACATGATGGAATTTTCTCCTAATGACTATGATAATACATTGCACTGCCATGAACCAACTAGTTCCTTTCCACCTCTCAAATCAGCTATAACATAAAATAACCTTCTATGGGACCATTCCCCAAAATATAAGTTAGTTTTTCCACATATTAACCTTCAGTGTTAGTCAGCAGATTTTCTTTAATGCACCGGGCTTCCTTTTTGCTTGGGACCAGTTGTGGGTGTCCCCATCCACCCCTGACATCGTCAGCTGCAGTGTTGTCTGTATTCTAGCAGTGTGTGTCTACTCCTGCCCTCTGCTCCACATTGCCTCCCATCCACAGCTCCTCCCTTGCCCATGGCTCAGCTCTCCCTGCATCTTTTCTGGGCAGTTCCAGCCAACATGAGGAGAGGAGGTTGCATTTCATGCTTCTATGTTTCTGGCACCTAGAATACTGTCCGGCGCTTAGTAGGCACTGGGCCAGTGAAGTAGACTTGAACACCCAATGTGTGCCTGAGGCTTGGTGGCCTTGGGAGACAGAGTCAAGGAAGAGACAGCTCCTCTCTTGCCTTTAGCCCTCGGCCCTTTTGCTCTGTGTCACCCTTGAGTGGCTCACGTGTGTGTCTACATGTATCTGTTCTGTGCCTTTCTGCGTGTGCCTTTCTTTCCTCAAAGCACCTTAGATGCCAAGTGGGAGAACCGGTGCTCTAGCCTTCTAGTGTCATTACCATTTCATGTTATCAGTTCTTTAGTGCATCTAAGTTCACTCAGCCAGTGACTGACATTTATGCTCCTCCCAGAGCCCCCATTGCTTTAAAAATGGATGCAAATTCAAGAGCTTGTATATTACATATTGAATTAAGGCATATGTAGATAGAGATAAATGTTGATAAAGCCACATCCTGTGGCTTGGCCTGACGCGTCGCGAAGACTCTTGAAGTCATGATTCTGTATCTTCTTTCCTACTTTTATACAATTTGCTGACTTTAAAACCTTACCATTGGCCTAGTTACAGTCCTCATTTAACAATCGTCTTGGGACCAGTAGGAACTTAGATCTTCACTTACTTGGTTGGAGAGAAAATTCAGCATCTGTAACTAAATTAAGCCCCTTAATCAAGAAACCCATGATCGCTAACTTCTTCAATATAAGAATGAGGAGACCAAAGCGAATAACCATGTTCCCCCATTAACACCACTGGTGGCGACTCTGTGCTGTGTGACGTCCTCTGGTCCCTCTACTTGCTATCCCATACCACAGCCCACTCATTGCTAAAACACCATCAGAACTAAATCGGGTTGTATCCTAGAGGTGGCTCAGGAACACTTACCTTGCTGAATGTGGGACCCTGACCACAGCTGGATCCCGAAATTAAAGCTATCCATCCATCCCTTCAGCATTTATCCCTTCAGCAAACATCTGGGCTGGCTCCATTCAAACTGCAGTGATACACAGCAAACAAAACTGCCAGAGATTTATGTTATTATCCTTGTTAGTAGTAAGAAAATTACCCTCACTGGTCTGTGGCACGACAGGGCCAGAATTAAGGTAATGGGTTCTAGTGGCTGTGGACTGGACAGTGGGTGTGTTGGCGATCTTTGCTGCCAAGAGGCGGGTGAGTGCGGTTGCTTAGGGAACAGTCACATGGGATAAAAGAAAGGACAATGCCTGCAACATGCTCAGCAGCTCCCTGTAGCAGAGTCCCCAAGACCATGGGTAGTTGGGAGACACTAAGGAAGGAGGAAACAAAAGATCCTGCTGAATTTGCAGGTCAAAAATGAAATAAGCCATCAGCTGAGGTGCTATATGGAAGGATTCATCAAGTCCCAGGGTCCTGGTCCTTCAGTACCTGCTAGGTGGCCATGTTGTTCCTCAGCAAGCCTCAGTCCTGCTGAATGTTACACAGTTCCCAGTGTTGGTCAGTGAGATCCTGAAAGAGACCTTTACCAGGATGATTCTCATCAGGCAGTTTCCAATGTATTGTGAATCTCTGGATTGCTGGTGCCCTGCCTCGGCCAGGGCTCTTAGTGATTAAGTTCTACAGAACACCATATTCTAAGGCCTGCATGCTTCCTCGTGTGAAGCAAATATTAGTGTTCCTGGACCCCTGAAAAACATAACCACTGCCTGAGGTCCAGCAGGCATTTCTTCTCACCTTTACACCCAATTGGGCTCTTAAATAATCTTTTGCCATTCGTTTGCATATTAAACTAGGGATGGTTAACATGATTTTCTCATTATAAAAGCATTACTTACTTGCTAGAAGAAAATTAGAAAATATAGAGGAGTAAAATTAAAATGTACCAGCTTGGAGAGATGGCTCAGCATTTAATAGCACTGGCTGCTCCTCCAAAGGATCCAGGTTCAGTTCTACCACTCATATGATGACTCACAACTATCCATGACTATAGTTCCAGGGCTTCAGACACCCCTGTTCCACGGGAAGCAGACACACACAGTTGCCAGGACATGCATGTGGGCAAAACACCTATACACATAAAATGTAAATAAATAAAACATAAAAACATTAATAATATACAGACCTTTTCCATCCAGCAGCCTAACTGGTACAGACTAAAGAGAATTATTAAGAGTCAAACATTTCTCATTCCTATTCTGTTCTTCATCTCTACAAACTGAAGCCACTTCTGCTAACACCCTTACCTCCTCAGTGTCTACATCCTTATACAAGTATATAGGTGAATCCTTACTCTTTATGCAATTTACATTAAGTGGTTTTAATCTGCAACAATTCTTACATTTAAGAATACATGCCAGGCGGTGGTGACACATGCCTTTAATCCCAGCACTCAGGAGGCAGAGCCAGGTGGATCTCTGTGAGTCTGAGGCCAGCCTGGTCTACAGAGCGAGATGCAGGCACCAAAACTACACAGAGAAACCCTCTCTCAAAAAACCAAACAACAACAACAAAAAAGAACACATTATGGGAGACCTGAGGATTTAGCTAAATCAGCAAAGTGCCTGCTGCACATGTGTGAAGACCTGAGTATAGATGCCCACCACCCACGTTAAAATCTAGAGTAACAGTATACCTGTAACCCCAGCTCTGGGTGTGTGGAGCCTGGTGGATCCTCGTCACTCGCTGGTCAGTCAGCCTAAATGTTCTGTGAACTCCAGGTTCTCTCCAGTGAGAAACCTTGTTGCAAAACATAAGGTGGAGAATGACTGAAGAAGATGTCCAATGTCAACCTCTGGCCTTCAAACACAAGTGCTCACTCATGAACATATTCACACAACATCAACAACAACAACAACAACAACAACAAAACACACACACACACACACACACACACACACACACACACACACACACACCCCAAAAGATGCATCAGAAATACATTAGTAAATAAAAACAAGCGCATCCAATGTATCATTTTTAACAGCTGCATTATAGTCTGTATGTGGATGTATTTTGTCCATTCAACCTGTTCCTCTGTTGACAGGTACTTTATCATATTTTCCCCATACAAATGTACCACGGAGAACATTTGCCATTTTCCCAGCAGTGTGCAGGTCCTCATGCCCTGGCACATGAGAAGCCTTTTGTTGAGATGAACCACCTTGACCGAATTCAATCTGAGGGCAGAAAAATCTAGAAGAATATTGCATAGTCTTGGAGAATTTACCTGCAAATAAGTGTCAGACATGTGTGTTATACACATTCTGACTTTACAGGCTGCTTTCTTTACTTCTAGAACAATGGTCAACCAACATGTTCTCTAAAGAACCAGATACTAAATATGCACTACCACCGTCAACTCAGCCACTGTCATGAAAGTAGCCACCGACAGGAGCTATGCCTGTGTTACTGGGAAATTCTGTGTACCAGAACATGGTAGAAATTGACGTGTGGACCATTGATTGTCAGCTCCTATCCTAAAACTGTGCACAGTATAGGCATTTCAGCCAAAGTAGTTGACATGTTCTCTCAGGTCCCCCCAAAGGCCTCTCATGTCTATAAAGGAACAGTAGGCATCATGTCTCTCAGGAGATGACCTGTGGTACAGAAGAAAGACTACATGTACTACCCAAAGACTTGACATTGTGTCTTAGTTGCACTGTGGACTCTGTGTGTCTAAGAAGGGGCAAGTTGTCCAGTGTTTTTGAGCCTCAGTTTCCATTTTTATAAGTCTTGAATATTGTTGTGAGAGTAAGGCGAAGTGAAGTGAGAGCCTGGGAGCCCTTGTGCATCTGGATTTCTCAGTGTCCGCACTGCTCACAGGGTTTGGCTTGGGTATCTCCTTAATGATGTAACCATTTGAAGCTGGGACTTAATGGAAAGATAGCCTCGATTAATTCCAATGACTTGCATTTTAAAAAAAAATGCCACCAGATACATTTATTTTAAAATAGTTTTCTAAAATCCCACCAACATCATGTAAAACAGACAAGCTTCTATTTTTTAATCTTGTGTGATAGATCTACCAGCATAGACTGCAGAGGGATGTTGTCAGGGCGTTTCAAATCAACTCACAATGCCATCAAATTTATAAAATTGAGGAGGAAATCCCCAAAGATATCCAAAAACAGGCGAGCAGCACTAAAATTGTTCCTTTCCCCCAGCTTCTTTACAAAATGTCTGTGCTGTGACACTGAGCAAAGGGGCTGGTGGCACCCAACATCCCACATTGACCATTGGAAACTCACTACTTCAGCTTAAATCCTCTCTCCACAGTTAGCACTCTTTGCTAGAAAAATGTAAATGAATCCTGACGACACGTAGAGATGCACAGGGAATCTAAAGAAAGTTAAATGCACTGAATTGTTAAAACACTGCACAGATTGTATGAAGATCAATAGTGCAGAGCAGCCTTGATGGTGCTTTAAAAATATATTGTTTAACTAATTGCACAGACCAACCCAATTAGGCATGTTGTATGTTGTACGTCACAGACTGGACACTGAAAATCAAGTGTTTAAAGATTCAGTCCGTCTCACAGAGCTAGGAACTGAGTGCTAGGCATCGAGTCAGGGGTTCCTGCACCCAGTTTTGGCTCTTTACCTGGCATCACCCACTACTGTGACTGTAGCAGAAGGTCCAAAGATGGGATCTCAATTCAAACTTTTTCTTGTTCTTTTGATTAAAAAAAAGCAAGATACCTATCTAAAGAGTAGATGTAGTACTTCTGCTGTGATAAAACTATAGATAAAAATATGTCAGTTTATCTATAAGCAATTCTGATTTCTAGGTAGAGTTTGGGTAGTGGAGTCATTTCCTCCTCCAATTCTATCATGACCAGCTCACAGGCCTGTCATTGGGGATAAAATGAAAACCATTAACTGCACTAAGAAAACATACATGCAAATCACATTATTATATGTTTATTAAAATCATAAATACATGCAGATAAATGAATTATCTCAAGTTCTGCCTACCTAAAATTAATTAGTAGCTAATTAGCAACCCTGGAGAAGTTTCATTTGAAAAACTTCAGTCTTTGTTATGAAGCAGGAATCTCGATTTTTAATGAAGTCCTGTGATGAAAGAGTTACAAAATTAGCCCTCACTGTATTCTGCAACATTGCAAAAGTTAATTAATTCTCTGACATTCAGCAATGCAACTAAATTACTTTATACACTTGTTTGAGCTCAGTGTCTATAATCTTCTGGTTGAAATAATAAGTGCCCAAATTGGGAATAGTGCTTATTATTTACCCACCTACCCCCTGCTACCCACTGGCCCAGATGACTCCTCAAGCCAGAAGAGATCATTCTCTGGGGTGAATGGAGGGAAAGACTTTTAAGGTTCAGTTTTCAAAGTCAGGGTTTCTGAACAAGAGTTCCTATTTTCTTTAAATCTTAAACTGAAGAAACATTCTAATGAGACTGTGCAGCGAAACACCTACTAATTCGCTGTCATTTACTCTGCTGGTTTCTATTTAAGTTTGTGCTGGTATCGTGATTTATTCTTACATCACAGGATAATGAATCTAGATTTTATTTCTGTTCTTTGCCAGACTTGTACAGCAGGCAAAGTGTTTGAAAATCAAAGGAAAAGAAGATATTGACTTGGATAATCTCTTCAGAGGTAAAAAAAATAAATAAATAAACCAACAACACAAAAACAAAAACCCAACACTAGCAAAAGCACAGAACTTACTGGCTTTGGCCCTTCGTTGTGGCATTTGTCTTCTCTGTCTGTTTGGCTTCCTCGTTCTGGTAGGGAGTGTTGCCAAGAACCTGACCCAAAGTCAAGAGACTCGGAGATTCGTGGTGTGCTACCCACCCTGCGAATAACAAGTGCTGTTACTTCAAATCCCCTACCTTAGTTTTCTCATTTTTAAAGGTGTCATCTCTGTACTCTTCTTCCTGTCAGAAAAGATCCAGTCTTGTGGAAGGCAGTGTTTCTGGTATGCTCTCTGCTTCTCCAGGGGCCCCTTAATGCAGCAGGGAAAGTCACTGTGGTTGACAAATTGGACGGTGGGAAAATGCGTGTTGTTAGTAGGTCAGGAGGAAAGTTACCGGGAAGAAAGCTGATGTCAGAGACAAGAAGTTTGTCGGGGTCTCGAAAAGGAGAAGGGATATCATGTCTTCATTTAGATGTTTCCTTCCAGTGACTACTCGGTGCAGACGGGATGTGAGGTCACGCTCTGTGACAGCTGGCTAAGGTCTTCCTTGAGTTGCCTTGTCTGGGCACTGACATTTTGATCTAGTCAGATGAAAACATGGGTCATTTGTAGTTAGGATGTAGTTAGTCTTCGGCCACTGTGGTCTGAAATTCTCAGCTCTCAAAACCTCGCACATCTGTTGGTGAGTTTTCTGCTGAGTTGGAAAGAAAACGAATACAACTGGATAGCACTGTAGTTCATCTCCACTGCAATCTCCTGATGGAGTTCTCTTAAGATAGAAGAGGACTGGACAGTCACTGCACCAGAGGGCTGTGATGGCCAAAGTGAAACTGCTCCTTTTGGATAGGACAGAGCTCAGCCTGGGGTTGGGAGAACTGTGAATTTCCATCTCAACCACAAAGAGATGGGGTCTTTTCTGGAGAAAACGGGGGGCAATTGAGGTACTTGGCTTTCATTGTACATTTACACGTTTCTCGGAAGAATTTCTGTATAATATAGCCGGAGCTAAGCCTTGCTTTAAATAAGTAATGCATATTTTAGAAACTGCTCCAAATGTTCTCATCCATTTCACCAAGGCTTCATTCTGTAAGGAGCATGTTTTGGAACCACATGAGAAACCTTTAAAAAAAGAAGTGTTGGTGTTTTAATTCATATTTTGACATTTTTGAAAATTTCTGCAGAGAGTAATTATGTATATGTTCCTGTTAAAACAGATACACAGTTTTGTGCTTCACATAGTAAAAGTAGTAATGAGGATCATCCTGACCAAAATAGAAAATATCTCTAGCAAAAGGCATTTGCATAATGAGAAGAACGAGTCTCTTCCAGCTTGCTCAGTGTGCCCTTGTGCTTTTCTGCACCATTTGTAAGAAGTTTATACCCATATGTTTTTATTTTATTTTTTTCCTGCTTTTACTGAACTCAATCATTTTCACTTCCTCTCAGGGAGGTCTGTAAGTGACAGGTAGAGTAGTGATGTCACAGGATGCATGGGGAGCTCTCGCCTTGTACAGAGCACATCATTGTCTTAGAGCTTTGGGGAAATGCAATCAGGGATCTGTTCTACTGCAGGAAGATGTATAGACCATACATGGCAGCTGGTTTCTAGCCTAACACATCACTTAGAGAGCAACATCTGTATCCAGCCAGTCTTCACCATTATAATTAAGTTCATTTGCTCCGTTTCTAACCTGTGTGAGACAAAACAGTAAAACTAAGCATCACTCCTCTGCGATTAAATAATTGCTTGATACCCTTTCATTGTTAAGCCTATAATGAGGGCTTCATTTGCAATTCCTCATCTTTTTCTTCTTCTTTTTATTTTGATATATAGATTTGAATCAATGTCTTTTTCATTCATTGGGAGGTTTGGTATTCCTTTGTTTGTTTTTGTTTCAGTTTGTTTTGTTTTTAAGGAAAATGAACTGAAATGTGTTCTCGTTTATTCTGTGACTGGAAATTGTAAATACTGGATGTTTTCCCAGGTTGTGGGCAGCCTGTGGACCCAGCTTCTGATTTTCATATCGCAGATGTGTTTTCAGATTTCACTAGTGACCGACTTTATTTTCCAAATCATTTTATTTACAATAAATATGATGATTGCCGTAGATTTATGGCTCTTTTCAAAGCTCCTGTTACACTGTCCACTATAGTTTTAGAGATTTGTGTTATTGGGAACATCTTTCCAATAAGAATATATAGAAATGGAATTGGTGGTAGAAGTTACTGCCTAACAAGACTTGTTTGTTGAAGGAAACACAGTCATTTTATAAGGATCTCTGCTTGTAAAATAGGTGGGCAGTAAGGCAGAGCCTGTCTCACCCATCTGTACCAAGTGTCACACCAAAAGCATGGCAAGAGGCGATGCTTCTTTGTGCCATCTGTAAGTGGGACCGCTCATGGGCAAGGAAAGGAATAGTCATAAATGTAATGTGCCCCTTCTCTAGGATGGAGTTGGGTATCCTATAAATTTCCAAGCTTTTACCTTTGTTCAGTGACTGTCCCATAGAGGACAGAAGACTCTCCTTCAGTATAAGTTGAGCAGAGCTATTACAGTGCATGACACTAACGTTAACCTACTTAGCTATGTCCTTATATCTCAGAGGTTGAGCTACACCATGATCTCTTGGTACCTCAGACCTGTCAGGGCCACCACATTGCACCATTCTGGGGATCCCTTCGGAATTTTGGAAATTTTAGCTAGTGAGTTGCTTCTTTTTACATGTGTATCATCTGTATCTAGGTCATTCATAACCAGAATGCAACTAGTTCTCATTTTGTCATCCAGTAGTTTTATAAACCCCAAGACTGAAACATAAATGAAGATGATAAATCATCCATAGGTTATTTTTTGACATGAAAATACAAGTCTTTTTATGACTGGCACAGAATTATATGTAGTATACAGCCAGCATTGTTTTTTTTTCCCTAATAGATGATGGTCAATTTTCTAAGTCAGTAAGAAAAGTTAGGAAATCCACAAGAGATCAGCCTACTTAATCAATAGTTATGTCAAGAAACAGAACCTGGCTCGCTCAAAGGGGAGCAAATGGATACCCGTCAGTCATTCCCTTCTGCCTGGGGAAGGTCTGCTGTGATTCACTGGCTGTCGGTAACACATCTCCATCTTGAGTATTTTATATGAGGAATCATATGCTATGTGCTCTGAAACGTCTGACTTTTGCTAAACTGGGATCCATCCAAGTCCTATTTCGCTTGTTATGGTTGCTACATATTGTTCAACTCTATGCAGATAACACAGTGTATGCCTCTCCGTCTTGGCCATTTTCAGTCTTTTGCTCTTTACAGTGGTGCTCCAAGTGGGTGCGTTGGTGCCTCTGTGTACACGTTTTTTGTGAATAAATTCAGTGAGTAGAATATCTGGGTGATACGGATAATGCATGGGCTATTCTCATATATTTTTGAGAAGCTCCATAGACATACAATCCCAGCATAAGATGGAAACTCTAGATGTTCTGCTTCCTTCCCAGCATGTGTGATCACTCTCCAATTTCATCCCATCTTCTGGGCTGACACTGGGATTTAGTGATATTTTAATTTTGCACTTATCTGGGATGAGACTAAATGTTTCTTGTTTAATGGCTATTGCGTTGTGAAGTACCTTCCCATTTGACTTTTAGAGTGTCTTCTTCATATTGCTGTGCAGCTTTGCACCTAAGTGTGGGAGTCCCATTGTCAGATAGATGTACTGCAGTCATCTTCTCCACCTTGGTATTGGCTTTCTTGAACCCTTAATGGTACTTTGTGACCAATACAAATTTCATTTTTCAATATAATTCATCATTTCTGGTTTTCTTAACACCTTCATGCCTTTACAATGTTTGGCACATTCCATGTTCATAAACTTGTGTTGCTAATTTTCATTTTAAAAATCTTAAGCTTTCATATCACAATTTAGCTCTGGAATGCAACTAGAGCTAATTTCTTATACAATATAAAAAAATAATCAAAATCCAGCTTTTCCAGGAATTTGCAGTTGATTAAATAACATTGGCTAAACTGCCCATCATGTCCTCTTCTTCTGCATTGAGGTATCCTTTGTTGTAAATTAAGTGACCATGTATGTGTTGGTCTGTGTCTGAACTAAGCTCTGGTTCATTGGCTTATTTGCATCATTTTGTCAACACTACACTGTCTTAATTACCATAACTTTACATAACCAGTTCTACCATTGAAGAGCAGCATTCCTCTAGTTCTGTTTTCCTTCTGTTTAGTTATCCTGACCACACTGGGCATGTGTCACACCATGCACACTAGCACCAGAGAGGCTGGATTAACCTGGGTTAAATAGAGAGATCCTGTCAAAAGAAAAAAGAAAAAAGAAAAAGCAAACAAAAGAAAATACATTGTCCCTTTTCCATTTCTGATTAGCTTAAGTGCTTGCGTGCGCACGCGCACACACACAGACACCCAGACACCCAGACACACACACACACACACACACACACACACACACACACACACACACA
>CABHPR010141479.1:54311-76461 GCA_902168415.1 Peromyscus melanophrys
CACACACACACACACACACACACACACACACACACACACACACACAAACTTAAACATTTGAAGATAGGAGTCACATATACTAGAGAACATGCAGTATTTGTCTTTTTGACCCTTGGTTACCCAAATCATTTTATTTCCTAGTCCCATCCATTTGCCTGAAAATTGAATAATTTTATTCTTCTTTATAGCTGAATAAAAACCTGTTGTATTGATGTAACTTGCTTTCATTATCCATTCATCAACTGATGGACATCTAGGCTGACTCCATTTCTTTGCTATGGTAAATAGGGCAGCCACAAACATGGATGAACAAGTATCTTCATAGTAAGATAAGGAGTCCTTTGGATATATATCTAAGGAATCATATAGCTGGGTCATATGGAAGTCCAATTTTAGCTACCTCCACATTGATTTTGTAGTAGTCATACCAGTTTACAGCCCCCCTAACACTGAATATTGATCCCCTTTCCCTATCCCCACCAGCATTTGTTGTCATTTGTTTTATTGTTGTTATGTTGACTGGGGTGAGATGAACTCTCAAAGTGATTTTAATTTGCCTTGTGGTTAATGACACTGAACCCCGAAAGGGGAGAAATCACCTAATAACAGAGTACAGTAGGCACTGAATTTCACTTTGGAAACCAGGCCATCAAAAAGGAAATTGGAATCAAACATCTAAATAATACAGTTACAAGTCATAGTCCTGTGAAATGACCTTCGCAGGTGGAGAAGTGTGCATCCAAAAGTACAGTCCAGGCAAACAAAACCAAGGAAGTCCATTTCCTTCAAGAAATGTGAAAACTTTCTAGAAAGAAGGAAAGTGATGTGTAAGGAATTTGCAACTACCTTTTAAAAAATGTGTTAGAGAAATGGAAATGAAAGGATCATAAAATATTTTCCATATCTGGATAGCCACTGATATCGTAAATGTATAGTGAGAACTCCAGGGCAACTAGTAAAAATACTGAGAATAATTGATGTACTTAATGAAGAGTCAAATGGGACCATAAAATGCTCAATTGACATCAGAGGAGAAAATAAGACAAAACAGAAAATAAACACAACAAATTCAAAATTAATCAAAATCAAAGTAGATCATAGACTGAAATATAAAACATATGACTATAAAATCTCTACAAGATAACAAAGGAGAAAATACAGATGACCTGGTTTGTTGATGACTAAGAGGCAGCCCCAAAAGTGCTATCTAGAGAGAGAAATGTGTATTAGAATGAAAGCACCCCGTGGTGAGAGGGCAAGGGGTTCAAAAGACAAATCAGAAACTAGGAGAAAATATTGAGAAGCGTCTGAGGAAGGACTTGTATCAAAGACCAATTGAGATTAAACAAGAAAGTAAACCAGCCCTAAAGGGACAGCCTTGAGGACACCTCAGCAAACCCAGGTAGGAATAAGCATGGAAAGCTGTGATCATGCAACATACGGGGAATCATACATTAGAGCAACAAGATGCTACTACATAACCTCAAATTATTAAAATGCCCAAATAAAAAGCCTGAGATAGTGATGAGAATGTGGAGCAATAGGAATGCTCATTCATTGTATGGTAGTACAAAATGCCATGCCTGCTTTGGCAGACACTTTAATAGTTTCATACAGAACTAAATAATTCTTATTGTACAACCTAGGTGTTACAAATTCAGGTAGTTACCAAATGAATTTAAACTCACCCATGCAAAAACTCAAACACTAATACTTCTTCAGATCTAGCTAAAAGCTTTAAACAGCCAGGATGTTCTTAAGTAGGTGAATGGATAAATAATTTATGCTGGTATCCATATGACAGAGTATTATTCAACAGTAAAAAGAAATGAACTCCTTCTTGGAGGAAAATTAATTGCCTATTGCCAAGTACAAGAAGCCAGTCTAAAAAGCCTACCTCCTCTATCAGGCCAAGTTTATGACATTGTATAAAAGACACAGTTAAATAAACATCAGGAAGATAGCTGTTTGTTAAGGATTCAAGCAGAGGAGAAGGTACCAACAGGTTGAAAGAAGAAACATGCATGAAACCAGCAACCATATTGGTAGATACACTGCATTTTTAAATCCCAGAGAATTGTGAAATACAGTGATATGAAGTCTTAACATAAACTGAGGTCTTTAGTACTAATAAAATGTATCCATACCAGCTCATCAGTTGGAAGGAAAGTGCCATGTGGATATAATATATTAATAACAGAAGAAACTGAGAGGCAGGATGTAAAGGACACATAGAGGCTCTCTATAGTGTGTTCCATGTTCCTATACACTTTAACTGACATAAATTGAAATGCTTATAATTTTTTAAAACTCATGATGAGCATTGGTATCTTAGTAATGCACCAGTAGCATGCAGTGCCTTCACATTCATGAGCTTGGTTTGGGCACAGTAGACAAGGACAAGATGAGCTGGATGGGGGTGGGGAACAAGAAGGAGGTGATGGTTTGCAATGGCTCAAAGTTGCCTCAAAGGGCAGAAGCTTGGCACCTACAGTAATTTCAGGGGGATATTCCAGCAACTAAGAGAAAGGAAGCCGGAAACACTTTAGAAACACACAATGCATATTCTGTTTTAGCCTAGAAGCATATTGCTGTCAACTGTAAATGGCTGCAGTGACATCGGGCGACCCAAATGAGATCTGACTTATGGGGCCACATCTGTTCTCAGTAAAGCTCTCCTGCAGACTCTGCTCCTGTCTTCAGGTGTCAATTAAAATATTAATTATTGGAGTTTACAAGCTGGGGTAAAATGTAAGTTCCTCATTAGAAAGGATAGTTATCTGACTTACCTTGGTTTTAGAAAAAAAAAAAAAGCACACAGTAGAACCTACTCCAAAGGTAGAGAGCATCTCACATTAGATGTGTTAAGATGCAAGGTTTTAGAGCTGTTCCAAGACACTTGCTTCATGTGTCCCATGTCAAAGCCTCTTAAGCTACACTCACAGGGCTGCTGGTGGCCCTGACTCAGGCCCCACCAGGCTCTGTTGAGTGTAGGATTCTCGGGATTCAGTGGAAGGGACTGGATGCCTGCTGGGATTTCTTCGGGGAATGCACTGAGCTCTTTTGTTACCTTGAGTTTTAATTGCCCTTTATGATCATTTAAGAAAACTCCTTTCACCCCTTTTTATCTCCTGCAGACTTTTTGTGTCAATTTCCAGAAGGACATAAAAAAATAAAAACACTGTTTTGTTTGTTTTTGTTTAAATGTAAGAACTGAGACATTGTTTACGGTTTATGGATTTTGAAGAACTCTAAGCATCTAACATGGCAAAGTGTTTTGAAAACTACAAAGTAGAGGAAAGTCAAAATACAAGAATGAGGAAGTGAGTAAAATGCATCTCCTTCATTCAGCCAATACTTAAGTAGTGTGTAGCCTCTGCAGGGAAAGAGAACAAGCTTGTTTCACAGGAAAATGTTTGTAAAGTTGGGTTTTATGCTTCATGAAGACACAGACATCAAACCTATGGCTTGCTCTAAAGGACACAGCTAAGTTGAAGATGCTCGAGCAATTTGGAGAATGAGACAGTGAAATTTCTTTTTTCAAAGAGCTTTCGATCAAATATTGTCCTCAGCTGCTCTATCCAGACAGCCCTGCTGGTTTGGCATTTCATTAAATTGCTGGGAGTGAAGATTTTTAAATAGTAATGGCGTGCACCTATGTCTGAGTCGAAGAGAGAGAGCGAGCCAGGATGTGCTGTCTTGAATCTATGTAAATGATCCTTACCTATATCATTGGGCAGTCATTTTGGTAGGAAGCTGAACGGAAAGTCATGACTGAGAAGTAGACACGAGAGCTATTGGCCCCAGAATGCTTCACTTAAGTCATATTGACCTGTTAGGTAAGCTAGGAGGCACTCTAATTTCTTATCTCTTTATAAATTAAAAGGGTGACTATTATTAAAACGAGTAGTTCATATAAATAAAGAAACTACATTTCAGGACCATATGAAAATCAGAATATGAAATATACATGAAGTGTTTACTATATCAATCAGGCAGCTGGGTGAGTTGCTCTGAATATTGCATCGCTTCTTGTTGCCATCGTTACCCTTGCCTTGTGGGGTACATTATGTATCATTTATGTCACAGAGTGTATTTATCAGCCTAGACAAGTATTGCTTCTATTATTTACATGGCTTTCCCTCATTTGCTGTTTTCTTATATTATTCCTCATCAATTTTTTTTTCCTTTTCACATAATTGTATCTGGTAGACCTTTCCTTCAAATTTTGACTGCCAACCTGTTAGTGGTTTTTATGTACAGGAATATCAGTTTGCAAAATAATCCCAAGAGAATAAATAAACAATAAAGGACAAGCATTTAAAGAAACTATAAACTTGACAGGGAAAGAAGTCACCTCAGTTATTACAGATAGAGCTGTTTTGATGAATTTATTTAGAAAGCCTTTAGAAAGATAAAATTTAAAAAACAAAACCCAAACTTTCTCAGTGGTGGTTGATTGATTCCCACACTCTCACCTAAATTTTATATGTTAGCTATGAAAAATATAATCTTTCATTGGACATTTTTAGCAATCACATCTTAATATATTTATTATTATGGTAACAATTATTATTATAGCATTTTCTCCAGCTGTTCCCATATTATAGATCAGCTTCACATTGTCTTTCCCACCTTCCCATTTTGCTGCTGAGGCAGCTGAGAGGCAGGGTAATGACTGATACAAGGTAGTACAGTACTTCTTTGTACACCAGAATCCTTTCCCTGTAGCGTAAGTGCCGTGGGACATACATAAGCTTTGTGGTTTAGTGGATAGCACACAGGAAGAACAGTTGGAAATATGATGGCTTGATATGGCCGAGACATTGAGTATGCCAGTCAGCCTTGATGTTCTCACCTGGGAAACAGTGGTCATCCCTTCCTCTCAAAGCCAGAACGTCAGCTCAGAAGACACAGCAGTAGGAAGAGGCACTAAAAACAAGGCATGCCGGGTGGTGGTGGTGCACGCCTTTAATCCCAGCACTCGGGAGGCAGAGGCAGGCAGATCTCTGTGAGTTCGAGGCCAGCCTGGGCTACCAAGTGAGTTCCAGGAAAGGCGCAAAGCTACACAGAGAAACCCTGTCTCAAAAAAACAAAAAACAAAACAAAACAAAACAAAAAACCAAAAAACAAAACAAAACAAAAAACAAAAAAAACAAGGCATGATGCTCAAATAATGTGTGACCACTCTGTAATGTCATGCAAGGAGGATTCATAACCCTTCAGGTGTGACTCTTGGATGTGATGCCAGTTGCCTAGTCAGGCCCCACGTAGTGTGAGTGCCAGATGATATTTGGCTTTCTTCCTGACCATTGCCAGATTCTCACTCAAACATAACAGCAAATTTCTACAGGAACTTCTCAACGTTTTCTGCATTGAGAAGACTGGCATAGAGGCCTGAAGTCAAGAGTTGTGTTGATAAATTTGGTTGTGCATGTTTCACACATATACTCTCTATGAGGAATAACTAAAACATTCTTCCTTAGGGTCTGGGAATCTGGGTCCCAAGTCTGTCATCATTTCTGTGGTCTTAAGTCCCCTGCCCCAGGAGATTTATCAGAAAATAGACAGAACTTGGCTAAATTTCATAGTGGTTATTATTATTTCTACATTGTTAGTTATATACAAAGTAGTTATGCTGTTATTGGTTTTATTTTTCATTTAGCCTTAACATTAAAAATATTTTCTGATCAAAATATCTAAATCTATCTCCTTATCTATGTCCATATTGAATGCACTATCAATGAATTCTTACTTCCAAATGTATCTGCTCATGAGTATGAGCCTATCTCTGTATGGTATGACTCAGAGTCCTGCATTTGTGTCCTTTGCTCAGCAGCCTTTAAGCTGAGTGGTTAGAGACATGCTTGGTGTCAGTGTGCTGAACCTTACGCTGTTAGATATTTATAAGCAATACCTTTTAGGTGGAGTTTTTCATGGGGACCACCAGCTCCCAAATAACCACACAGAGACTTATTATTAATTATAAATGCTTGGCCAATAGCTTAGGCTTGTTAATAATTAGCTCTTTCAACTTAAATTAACCCATATTTCTTGTCTACACTTTACTACGTGACAGTACCCTTTTTCAGCATGGCATGTTCATCTCCTGCTTCTTCTGTGTCTTGGGCTGTCAATCACTATGACTCTGTCTTTCTTCTTCCCAGCATCCTCTCAGTTTGGCTCTCCCGCCTAACCTCTTCCTGCCTAGCTACTAGCCGATAAGCCTTTTATTAAATTAATCAGAAGGTGCCTTGGCAAAGTACTGTGGGGTGTCTTTCTGTATGTCATGAATATGTGTGGCTCCCATTGGATAATAAATAAAGCTATTTTGGCCTGTGGCAAGAAAGCTTACAGCCAGGAGGGAAATCCAACCAGAGATACAGAGAGAGGGGTGGAGTCAGGAGAGACACCAGACTGCTGTGGAAGGAGCATCAAGATGTCAGCAGACCAGTAATGCCACAGCCATGTGGCAACATATATGTTAATAGAAATGGGTTAATTTAAGATGAGTTGGCTAGCCAGAAGCTGAAACCATAGGCCATACAGTTTGTAATTAATATAAGCCTCTGAGTTATTATTTTATAAGCAGCTACAAGACTGCAGGTGGGAGAGATTTGTCTGGACCTCAGGGCTGGGAGGGACCAGAGAAACATCCAGCTACATAGCTATTGTACAATCAGCCTTTTATTAAACCAATCAGAAGATGCCTTGGCAAAGAACATCTTCACAGTTTCAAAAAGATTATTCCACAACATTTCCCCCTTTTTGTCTAATTAAAAAGGAAGGTTTTAACTTTAACATAGTAAAATCATATACAACCATACAGTTATCAAGTAAGAATGACAGTTACAATATTCAGTCAATTTGTATTTGGCAAAATTAGAGAAAATACTCTATTTATCTTATTGTTGTGAGTCTAAAGTTTTATACCTAATTTACCTTTTATTATATGTAAAGAAAACTTTAAGTCTAATTATTTAGTCTTTAACTCCCTCAAAGACCCCAGAGGGGTGTAATGTTACCTAATGACAGAGACATCTGGGTGCCTGCACAGTTACCCAGAGTTCTTCTGTAATATTGGGGCATCCATCTTTGGCCTACAGGCCTCGCATATCTGACAGACTTTTCTGAGAAGCATGGAATTTTGAAGGACTTTCCTACCTTGTCTTGGCAAAGTTTGGTAGTCACTTTTTTTGTGTCCTCTCAGTCCACTTTGGACAGTATACTATCAGCAATTGAGGCAAGGGCAGTTTCTTTGCCAAAATGGCTAGCTTTTGTTATAAAAAAGCAAGCTCCATATGGAGTTTCTTTGATGCTCATCATCTTCTTTGAAGTAAATTGGTGTTGCCAGGAGCAAACATGTCTCACTGTCAAGAAAAGCCTTATGTTATTAAAACAGTTTAAATGCCTTATTCTGTAGGTCTTTGAAGGGTTGAAGACCATCTATCTATCTAACCTTGAAAACATACCTTTTCTCTCCCAAGCCTATGTACATTTTTTAAACACACTGCAACCCTTTTAGATTTTTTTTTCCCATCTGGATCTGTCTTTGCTGTGTATCTGTAACCTTTTCTGTTTGCATGAGCAAAATCTTAAAGGCACCATGTGGAATAGCATGCTGGCGGGGCTCGCGCTAGCAGCTCAAACCCACAGGTGGTGGCCAGGAGATGCCTCTCTGTACTGTGGCTGGCATGAAACTGTGTGACTAGGAAGCCATGTTTGTCTCTGTTTTTGTTTGTTTGGAAACTTTTATTAAGCTTTCTCAGGTTTTATGTGAATATTCATGACCAGACTTTGGGCACCATTTGTAGGCAGAGTTTTTGTCAGGACTGTAGACTCCCAAATAACATACAGAGACTTATTATTAGTTATAAATGCTTGGCCAGTAGCTTAGACTTATTACTAACTAGCTCTTTCAACTTAAATTAACCCATATTTCTTGTCTACACTCTACCACATGGTGATTCCTTTTTTCAGCATGGCATGTACATCTCTTGCTTCCTCTGAGTCTCTAGTGACCCCTGTGACTCTGCCCTTCTTCCCAGTGTCCTCTCAGTTTGGCTGTCCCACCTAACCTGCCTAGCTGTTGGCCAGTCAGCCTTTCATTAAACCAATCAGAAGGTGCCTTGGCAAAGACACGTCTTCACAGTGTACAGAAAGATTATTCCATAACAACACATATTTAAATGGATGTCCAAAGAGTTAGAAATTTTCTATGGGTAAGCCATTCTTTCAAGAATTAAAATCCCTTTAAGCCCCAAGAACTAAGGTGGAATGGATAAGATGGGTCCTCTCTTATCTTTACTCCAGGGTGATATAGCTTTCATCAACAATGGGAGTGATCCATAATTAGAGTTGCATTTCTAAAAACGAACAAGATGAGGTAAAGGTGAAACAAGGTATTTTCGTGTCTACCAGTGGGACTGTATGAAATTACCTGTAAGCAAGCAGACAAAAACTGCGCTACTGGGGGCTGGAGAGAGGGCTCAGCAGTTAAGAGAATATACTGCGATATCAGAGGAGTCAAGTTCAGTTCCCAGCACCCACATCAGGTGGCCCACAACCACTTGTCACTCCAGCTATATAGGGATCCAACACCTCTGGCTGCCATGGGCACCTATACATGCATAGGTACATGAACACATGTGCCTGTACTCATACACTCATATACCTGTGCCTTTACACACATATGCATGTGCACACACAGACATGTGTGCTGTTACACACACACACACACACACACACACACACACACACACACACACACACAACCTGTACTTATACATATACACACAGGCCTGTACTATTACCACCACTACTGCTACTACTACTATACACACACATACACACATACACACACACACACACACACACACACACACACACACGCACACGCACACACGCACACATGCTTGTATTCACACACACAAACATATGCCTGTATATACACACACATACATATATATGCCTATACACACACACATGCCTATATATACACACATACACACATGCCTGTACTCACATGCACAATATATGCCTGCAAACATAGATATACTCACACATGCCTGTACAAACACACACACACACACACACACACACATACACACACATCTTTTTTATGGAGTGATACTACTGGAAACAGCAAGAACCTGAAGCTTCCTGCCTGGTAGAGTCTCTTACTTTGTGGGGCCTTGGGATGTTCAGCAGAACCAGCCAGCCGTTTGTCCATTTATCACATATTGTCTAAATCCCCAACATTAGTCTACATCTGGGAGAAACCATAACAAATGAGAAGTGCCGGTCTGAGTATTCACTGAGTGTGTGGGAGGGCATCTCCATGTAAGTCTGCAGAGACAAGTGTCAGAAGTAGGCAGTGTGCTGGAAAGTCAAGCGCTGTCTCTGAGTGGCACAGGCCCAGATCCAAAACGCAAGGATAAGTGAAGCAGACTGAAAGGACTGGAGAGGCGGGGGCAGAGAAGAAAAGAGGGCTGAGCAATTCCATCTGCTGCCCATGGTACCGTGTCCTGAATCCTTTTCTGGGAGTGCTGGACACAGAACTCTTACAGTGACAAGAAAATAGTGTAAAGAAATCAAATCACATGACCACTGGTCCCAGACTTAAGATGACAGAGACAGGGTCTAAACCAGGTCTTATTGCAGAAACTAAAGCCTGAACCTCCAACCTTTGGTGCCTTGTAATGTGGTGGGTGCTTGGTGTCAGAGGAGAGGTGACAGCAGTGTGCATGAGACAGTCTGGTACCCGAAATCCATCATAAAGATACAGGCTGAGGCAGTGGACTCTGTCCATCGCTCTCGCACTGGCTGCTACAGTGGAGTCTGCAGAGATGCGATCACAGTGAAGAAATCAGCGCGCTCTCTCACATTCAAGAAAATAAGCAGAGGGACTTGGAGACTGACATCCAGCAAGAGGTGGTGGATTTTCCAGAGTGTTAAAGGCAAACTGTATTTGGAGCTTAGGACTGCTAGAGCCGTGCTTGGAACCCATGCAGGTTAATCAGATTGAAAGAACAGTTTTGTGCTATGATTTCTCACTCACCTCCATGTCGTTTTTATTTGATCTCTGCATTTATTGAACATATTATCAATGTGCCCACTGAACCATGAGCTTTACATAGGCAGGAAATGGTGGCTGATTTTTGCAGCCTCTGATCTAATCTTTAGCCAGTCCTCCAGGGGAAACACTACTAAGTGACTTCTGTGGCTTTTCTGGAAAAATGCCTCTTGCCTTTTTCTCTCTAAGCGTTGCCTTGTCAACTTTGGATTTCATCTATACAAGCAGATGTTTTATTAATACACACAAGTAGATTTCAGGCTGTCTTACTGTCAGCATAGTATGTTTTAAATGGCCCGTAATAGCTGGGAATATGTAAGAAACCACTTACGCCATTTGAAAATAGAAGACATGGTAAGTAAGAACAGAATGGCATGTTTATCCACTAGACTTTTCTCTCAAGTGGGACATTTGCTGAGGAAGTCTAAGCTGACAGTACTTGGGCTGGAGTTTCCTCAGTTGTCAATAGTGCCAGCAAGTGTGCTCTGGGGTGAAGGAGTAAGGTGCTAAGGTTGCACAGCACAGTTTCCACCAGGTGCATTCCCAGCTTGTTGAAGTTTTCTTTCCCTGAAAACCAACATCAGAAGTCCGGAACAGATAATTTGTCACTGTTGGCCAAGTAAGAAAAAGTCTATTACTTGCAAATTTGAAACAGATTTCCTTTTCCCTCTGAAGATGGAGTAGAAAGAGTGTAGATCTTATGGTTTGCTGATCCTGTAAGATCTTTGACCTTCCCCTTCATTTGCTGAACTGTGTGAAGGCTGACATTTATTATTCTACAAGAGGCATTCAGTCCAGGAAGCCTCGTGTTCCACTATGCCAGTGTCTGGCCAGGAAGAGATGCTGATCCACATTTATTGTAATAGATTGATTAATTTAAAGTTTGCTATATATTGACTGCTATGTTTCATTCAATGCTATTAATTTGATATTGAAATTTTTCTGAGTGCGTTTTATTGCTTTCTGATTTGGACTAGCTGGACTCCATAGCTATTATTTTGACAGTGTTTTAAATGGTATTGATCAGTGTGAGAGTACCACTTTATGAGAATATCCAATTCAAGGTCTGCTATTGGAGCTGATCCGTTTTTCATATGTTTAAACTATTCCATCAAAGAAAAATACTTGTAGAGTTGATTTACAGCAGCCTTTTAGCCATGGCTAAGTATTTCTGTGAGTTCTTAGTAAGTGTCTGGAATGGCCTCCAGTTGCTTTTCAGAAAACTTCAAAGCTGACGTTTTCTAATTGGACAGTGCAGTATTAGAGAAACCATGAGGAAAGCTAGCCAGCAATCAAGGCCCAAGCCCAGCAGCCTGATGTATACCATCAATGTTTAATGAGACACAATAGCTAACTGATGGGAAACATTACAGGACCCCCCCTGTTGCGACCCCCAGAACCTGCTCCAGCAACCAAACTGCTGCTTCCAATTGTCCTCACTATTAACAATCATCCTGCAAGGCCAGAAATTTTTCATGCACCAGAGTGGAAACCATGTCTGTGAAGTAGGACATCGGTGATGACAGGGTCCATTAATGAAGCTCAGTGCCCCCGAGGACACCTTGAGTTAATGCAGACACTGCCTTCATCAGCAATCCCAGCATATTTCATAAAGAGGCTCCACCTCAGGCACGGCCAGAGTCTGCACCACAGAGTAAACTCAATCCGCTGCTACTGGCGGTCAGTCAGGGATTGAATTCGTCCGCTGAATCTGCCCTCCCAGGGGAAGTTACTGGGATTTCGGCACTCGATGGTTGACTGAAGATATGAACATAGACTATGACCTCGATGGCATCTTATTGCTCCTAGGTTGGCAAGATTTTAGTCAGCATTCCTCTGTACTGTCAGCATAATTAGGTTGCAGCTGTGTATTACACAGAACTAAAGCCAAGAACACTGGGGAGCTGAGCAAAAGTCCAAGGGTCAACACTGCAGGCTCTCTCAGCCCTCTACCATCCTGGCAGTGGCTGCTGCCGCCTCCACTCTGCACATCTGCTTGTCTCAGTGACCAGAGGCAGGAGGAAAACAGCATCACAAACCAGGTTGATGTCCCTGGAGATGATTCTTTAATATCTCGTATACTAATTACACTCTTAAAACATGCCAGATCAAGACACTCTTGAGTTTTCCCCAAAAAAGATATAGAACAACTTCGAGCAGATGGAAGAGAAAAGACTCTCCTTTGGCCCCTTCCCTCTCAACAGAACCCATCTCAAACATGTGCTTTCGCCTTTGGAGAAATAGTAATAATAGCCTCATTAAAAATCAGGAGTGGTTCCCTTTCACAGTAGCAGTCACCCAGCTAAGGGGGAACAACATAGGTCCTATTCACATTGCAAATATAAAACGTTTTGTGTACAGTGGAATTAGATTATATTTGCATTTTGGAAAATATTAGATTTTGTTAAATGGCTTAAAAGTAGATTACTTAAGAAATTCTCATACACAAGTGTCAATGATAGAAGGTGTCACTGCTTACAGAGATGGAAGAACATTGCTCTTAACTTGTACAAGTCACGGTTATTAATATTTTCCTCCTTGTGAGGAAAGGACAAGGTTAATTGCATTTTACAATGGTGAGCATAAACACTGTCAACTTGAAGGAGAAAGCTAAGGTTAGTCCATCTGGACTGATGTGGTTCTGAAGGTCTTCCCCCAACACGCTCCAGGGAAGTATATGGGGACAGAATTCATCAAGAAGTCAGTTAAGCAGTTTTATCTTGGTGAAAAGAACAGAGAAATAACCATGTCTTCCCTCCAAACCATTATTCTCCAAATACTGGCTCACTGTTTGTAACAACTATCAAATTGAGTGCTAACCTGGAACTTTTTCTTAAAATTTAAAATGGAGTTAAAATAAGATTACATTATTTCCCCCTTCCTCACTTCCCTCCTATCCCTCCTGTGCCTGCCCGCCCCCAATGCAAGGCTCTCCTTTATCTATTGCTGTAACGTACACATGTAAATGAATAAACAAGAATACAATCTGCCGAGTCCTTACAGTATTGCCTGCATGTGTGTTTCTCCTGCTGACCTCTTGATGCACTGGATAACCCATCAGTGGGCACATCTCTGGGATAAACTAATTCCTCCTCCTCTCTCTGTAGTCCTTAATTGCTTATAGCTCTTCATCTAGGGCTGAAGTCCCACGAGCTATCCTCCATGTACTTTGGGATGCCTACTGTTGTTGAATTATCCAGGTCTTATTTAGGCTGTCCTGTTGTTGAGACCTCATGAATGTAGCTTCTCTGTTGCAGCCACAAGGTGCGGTCTCACGAGTGACTTTCTGGTCCTCTGGCTTTTACAGTGTTTCTGTCTCCTCCTTCCTGGTGTTCTCCAAGCCATAGATGCAGGAGTTATGTTGTAGATGGAGCAACTGGGGTTGGGCATCCCACAATCATTGGTTACATGTTGACCAGTTATGACTTCTATATTGATCTGCTGGAAAGGAAGCTTCCTAGGTGAGAAGCAAGGGCTGCACTTATCTGTGGGCATCAGGATAGGCATTTCGAATGCAGTGAGGAATTGCACTAGATGAGGGAAGTGGTGATGATAGGGTCTCCTCTAAGGTCCATGGTCTCACTACCCCTGGGCAGATGGTGAGGTTTACAGTACCAGGCATGATGACCCTCCTGTTAGGTAGATCTTGAGTCCAGTAAGGTAGCTGTTAATTACCACTAAGATGTTAGTGCACCATTGCCATGCTGGTCATTGTTGGGGTTCATATGCATCACAGGTGGAAGAGACTTGATTGCTTTCTCCTCTTGGCTTCTGGTGCTGTGAAAGCACCTGCTGAGAGAGGAGGCTTTCAAGTACAATAGAGCTTGAGTCCTCCAAGGGCTGTGTCAGGGGATGCGGTGTCTTCAGCAATAGGGACCCACCTTCAACTTCTGGGGGTCAAGGTCAATAATACAGCAATAACCTGTTCTCTGGGAGTCTCTTGAACTCCCCTGATGAACACCTCAGAAGACAGCTTCCCATGCCAGCACTAGAGTTTCCGCCAGACAGTCCGTGGCTCTTGGGGGAAGTATTGTCACCTCAATTTGTATTATTTCATTTAAATACTTAATTATGTATAAGTATATATGCATGCATTGACGTGTATCATATTTAATTTTAGGTAAACAAAAATTAATGATTCCTATGTTTTTTCCAGGAATATTTAGGACTTTTTATTCCTCCTCCCCTTTCTCCTCTTATCATTGTTCTTATCCCTCCACAATTAAAGGCTCCCAACCCATCTTTCCCATTTCTTCCTTCTTATCACCTGCACCCCGCTTTCCCCATCTCTAGAGCTTCCCCACAACATGGTCTCCTTTCCTGGTTCTTCGAGGTTATATACTCACACCTGAAGATTTGGAGCTAAGAACCACAGATGAGCAGGAATGTGTGGTATTTGTTTTTCAGGTCTGGGTTCCCCTACTCAACAGAATCCTTTCCAGTTCTATGCACTTACCTGCAAATTTTATGATTTCATTATTCTTTACAGATGAAAAGTATCCCATAGTGTATATACATCACATTTTTATTAGCTGTTCATTAGCTACAAGACATTTAGGTTGTTTTCGTTCCCTAGCTATTGTGAATAGAGCAGCAATGAACATGGCTGAACAGTGTCTGTGGAATATGATGTTGAGTACTTTGTGCAGATGCCCAGGAGTGGTATAGCTGTGTCATATGATGGATTCATTTTTTTTGCTATCTAAGTATCCCCCATACTGATCTCCAGAGTGACTGCCCGTCGTGGGTGCATTCTCACCAACAGTGAATGGGGGAGCATTCCCACCAACAGGGAATGGGGGTGCATTCCCACCAACAGTGAATGGGGGTCCTTTTACCACCTTCTCTCCAGAGTTTGTTGTTGGTTGTTTTGTTGATCTCAGCTGTTCCAACTGGGGTGAGATGAAATCTCAAAGTTGCTTTTATTTGCATTTCCCTAATTCCTAAGGATGATGAGCACCTTTTGAGCTATTCCTTAGTCATTTTTACTTCTACTTCTGAAAACTCTCCTCAGATCCCTATCTCATTTTTAATTGGGTTATTTGTTATTACTGTCTTTACTCTGTTTCTCTAGTTCTTTGTATATTCTGGAGTTTGATCTTCTGCCAGCAGTATATCTAGCAAAGATTCTCTCCCATTCTATGAATCTCCTCTTGACTTGATTGATTCCTTCACTGTACAGAAGCTTTATATTCTTATGAGGTCCCAGTTGTCAACTGATGGCCTTAACTTCATAGCAAATGGATTATTCACAAAGTCCTTTTCCTACATCTCTATTCTGCAGGATATGCCTGTGTTTTCTTCTAGAAGTTTCAGTGTTTCTGGATGCAAATTGAGGCCTTTGAACCATTTGTGGTTAGTCTCTGTGCAGGGCAATGGAGACAGAGCTAATTGCACACATGTTTTGTCTCCTTCTGGGCATAGAAGTATACAACTTTAATCCCAGCACTTGGGAGAAAGAGGTGAGCAGACTTTCTGCGAGTTCCAGGCTAACCAAGACTACACAGTGAGGCTCTGTCTTAAAAATAAATCTTCTCTCTTTATACTTTTTATTCCAAATTGAGTAGCAAGGGTATTGGAGATAATCACCTACAGTGTTGCCATGTTGTCCAAGTGATGCTTTGACTGCCTTCCTGGCCTTGCCTATTTTTACAAAGTATTTTTGCTAGCTCATATCCTTATTGACTATATTTTATCAACAAATAAATATCATGGATATTTTATATAGGTCTCCTTGTAGCTAGGATTTGATCTGTTGTGCAATGTTTTACTTTTCTGAAACTTCTCTTCACTAAGACAAGTAGGAACCTCTGTAGTGTTTTTACTGCCTCCTTTCCATCATTATTCATCTGGTTTACCACATGAGAGTGGGATGATGACTAGGTGAAGGCAGGCTTGTTCTGGGATAGGCTCTGTGCTGGGCAAACTGAACTGTAGATGGGTCAAGGAAGGATGGGCAGAATTATTTTGTCTTATTTGATAAGCTCTGGAAAAAAATCCAGGTCATTATGTTCTGGAATTTAACTGAAGAAAAGCTTAGGTCTGTGTTTATATTGTGGTAAAGAACACAAATACCAGAGCCAATTAAATCATTTGCTCATCTCTTTATATAATAGACATCATAGATGGTGTCCTGCTTAGGACGTGCTATGCCGGATATTGGGATCCACTGCTTACCCAACTAAAGCGGCTTCTGTCTTTATTGATTCTGACACTCTACTTGGGCAGACAGATCAATCAGGTGACCGTGACAACAAACATCTACTGTGTTTCTGACCAATGCTAAAAACTGTGGCACAGGCTGAGCAGAAGGTATTGGTGGTAAGGAAGATGACTGCAGCTTGAAGCACAGGGCAGTGTATGGAGAAGCCTGGAAGGGAAAAGGACCATCAGAAACAGAGTGAGGCTGTGTGGCAAGAGTTGGTAGCTGTGAGGAGAGTTAGGACCAGGAGCCTAGAGGCTCTGCTGTGGGCAGGACAGGGCATGGATGGGTTTGAAGCAGGACACATAGGTTTGGGAGAGTGGCTAGAATTGGTATAAGTTGATCAGTGGGAAACTATGGAAGCTTTCTAGGACACAGACAAAGAGAACTCAGCCTGTGCAACAGTCTGAAACAGATGAACACATGGGACACTGAGGTGACAGGTAGGCATTAAGAGGGCTTAGACAGCTGATGGGAGGGTGGTCCCTCTTTAGGTGAGGAAACTTGAAAAAGACCAGGTTTAATATTTGAGGACAAATGGGGCCAGGACCAGGAATTCAGAGAAAGGTTTTAATGTGTGGAGTTTTGAGATGCCTTTGGGAAAGCCCAAAGAGAATGTCTGAGCAGAGTTTCATTTCACAGTGAGTGTCACAGCAATGGTGACTGAACACCTACATCTGGATATGACCCTTGGGGGAGATGTTGGAGAAGAGTCTTATCCAGGGTCCCAGAGACTCTTCACCCAAAGGCAAGATCAAAGGGGATAAGAACAAAAGAGGAGAGGAGTGTAATTATCCCATGCAGCTTGACCAAAATACATAGGAGAAGATGGGAGATGAGGAGGAGATGAAGGAACTATGGGAATCTTTGACATTTGTTTGTTTGTGTGACAATAGGAAATATTTATGAATTTTTCAGGGTCAGTGAGAATGATCTGGTGAGAAGTTACTAGAAGGATCATGTGAGGCCTTATGTAGGAGGAGGAAATGGGGGATATGTTGGGGGGGAGGGCTAGGGAGGTAGGGAGGGAGGAGAAGGGGATCTATGATTGGTGTGTATGATGAATAAAAAATTTCTTAATAAAAAAAAAGACTTTCTCTATCCTTTTCCCCCCCAAGCCTACATATATTTTTAAACACACTGTAACCCATTTAGAGGCTTTTTTTCCATCTAAATCTGTTTTATTGTGTATCTGTAGTCCTTTTCTGACCAGGAGAATTTTTAAACTAAGCTGTGTGACTAGGACGAAAGCACAGCTTTTGCGGCTGGGTCTACCCTGCTCAGCTTTTTTCAAGATGGCACAGGTACCAGTGAGTCACACTTACCTCCCCAATTCTGGGAAGCAGTATTAAGTAGCATGTAGCTGAGTGTTTAAGCCCACAGCTGTGCTCCCAAGCCCACAGGCAGTGGCTGGGAGAAGCCTCTCTGTACCTGTGTGTGTACACCTGTGTGTGCACCTGTGTGTCTGTGTATGTTTACATGTACATGTGTGCAGGTGTTTGTGTATGTTCATGCTATGTTTTCTTGCCTTGACATATGTTTTATAATAAAATTTAACTTATAAATTAAGCAGACTAGGAGTTACAATAACTGATTTTTTTAAAAAGGACAATTTTAACAGTGTGCTATAATAAAAGTTATATAAATATGGTCTCCTTTTTTCAAAATAATAATTTTTGTTTTGTTTTAGAAGGCACAGGTGTTCTTTGCTCTGTTCTTTGTACCTAGTTGGTACATAATTCTTGCACTGGTCGCTTTCCATGCTTCATGGTCTGG
Source organism: Peromyscus melanophrys (assembly GCA_902168415.1). Taxonomy (NCBI): domain Eukaryota; kingdom Metazoa; phylum Chordata; class Mammalia; order Rodentia; family Cricetidae; genus Peromyscus; species Peromyscus melanophrys. The sequence continues at coordinate 72,365 of CABHPR010141479.1, forward strand.
TGCCCCTTTGCCCTTTCTTGTGGGCTCTATTTGAGGTGTTCTTCCAGAAGAACAGTTACATAGTAACTGAAGACTTGTTTCAATTTTTTTCCTTCATGGGGGACTTTCTCAGCTTCTGCTGTAACACATCACCATCAGTCCAAATATGTTTTCTGTTCCAGCACAATTTAACTCATTCTCCAATTCCAAACAAGGCCCCCTTGTACCTAATGGCTATAAGTCATGCAGATTGAGGTATGACAGCAAAGTCAACATCAACTTCTTTCTTCTCAGGTCTACAGATGAAAGATGAATTTCTACTGTAGCTTTTCACAAGCTCAGCACACACTTGTTTCTTTCCTTATTCAGCTGTGTCAACTGGCTTTCTTTCACTGTGGTGTCCTGGAGATCAGCAGCTTAGTGAGGAGAGAAGGATATTCTTGCTGAGTTTTAGAGTTCAGCCCATTGCTCTTGGACCAGTGATAAGACAGTGCAGCATGGTGAAGGCCATATTCACCTCACAGTGGCTCAGAAATGGAGTGAAAGGCAGGAAAATGTGGAGTCCAAGCACTCCCTTCAAGGTCAAGCTCCCAGCAACTTAACTTTCTTCCACTAGGTGGTCTGTATCTCCTAAATGTCCCACCATCTACCAATATACCAATGACGGGTGACCAAACCTTTAACACATGGGCCTTGAGGGGACTCTCCAAATCCCACCCAGAACACAATTTGAGGATTTTTGCCTTATTATTTAAAGGTTCTTTTTGATAGTTCCAAAATGACATCATCACTACTCTTAGTTTTTGAGACCAGGATTAAGTAAAAGAAAGTATACTTGAACACAAGCATGAGGACATGGTTGACAGTCCATCTGCTAAAGATCAAATGACAGACTGATGTTGTTTGAATATGAAGTGATACCCAGAGGTCTCGTGTATTGAAGGCTTGATCTCCAGCTGATGGACACTTTCAGAAGTGATTGGGTCATAAGACCTCTGACATAATTGGTGTCATTAATGCACTAATAAATATTGATTTTTCCTATCTGGATGGGCACTCAGGAGGAAGGGCCTGGATGAAGGAAGCCAGTCACCATCACCAGAGTTATTATGTCATTAAAATGCCTCGCCCTTTCTTTCCATCTGCTTCCTGCCTCCTCTGTGCTCTTTATGTTCCTTAGCATCAAAGAACCAAGTGGCCATAAACTTGAACCCCTGAAACAGGCTAGGGCGATTGCTAAGTGGTTATGTGCTTGTCATGCAAATGGAAGGTCTCCCCAGAATGCACAAAAAAACCTAAGTGTGACAGCCCTCCTGTTTTTCCAACTTTGGAAGCCAAGGCAGACACAGGGGATCCCCAGAGCAAGCTGGCGATAGAGACTACCCATATGGGTGGCTTTGGGGGTTGATTGAAAGACTCTGCGTCATTGAATAAGCTTGAAAAGCCATTGAAGATAATTCCAGACATTGACCTTAGGCCTACACATGCACATAGATCCATGTACATTCATACCCATCCACATATGTGCACGCACATACACACAAATGCACACATGCACACACACACAAATTAATAAGTAAAACCTCTGAAAATGTAATCCAAAATCAATATTTCTAACTTTAAGTTGTTCTTCCGAAGTCCTTTGTACAGCGAGAAGAAGTCAGACTAACACAGTGACTGACCAGTAGGAAGGTAGCACATGCAGCCTGGGCATGCAGCCTGGGCATGCTGCAGAAAAAGATGATTCACACCCTGGAGGAGCAAAGCAGTGCAGCACAGGATGACATCCCATGGCTCAGAGCAGCACATAATTTCAAACTGACAAATTGTTGGTTTCTGCAATTTTTAATTAAATACATCTCTATGCATTGACCACAAGTAACTGAAAGTATGGGCTGCGGATGAGGGGATGACTGTCTCTTTTGTCTGTAGGAAATGAGCTGAAGGAAAGGTTTTACCCTCTCTGGAGCCAGAAAACCTTCAACTGAATGTCCAAGGACATGAGAGCAGTCTGGTCGCCAAACCAGTGTGCTTGTTTTAGCAGGGATATCAGCATACAGATGCCTTAGGAAACAGACACTAAAACAATGCTTAGTGGCCATTCTGTTCTGGGGGTGTGGCATAAATCTGCACAAGAGCTGGCCTAGGACTTGGACTGTGTATAGCCTTTCTCCATGATCACAAACTCCAGCTCCTAATGAGTGACACTGGGCTTCTTAAGGACTTCACAGGGCAGTCTAGCCAAAGGGCCAATATGACACTGGAGAATGGAACCAGTTAGGCATAGGGAAAATTTTAAGTAATTTGTTAGTGCATTGAATATTTCACAATAAGCCCATTGTAGCTATAAAAAAGAAAAACATCAGCTTTTAGCTGCATGACTGTTTACAACATCTAGTGCAGTGACAGTATATTATGTGTTTGCGAGTCTGCTTTTAAATACGGTACCTCATTATTATGAGAAGTCTTAAAATGCAATGAAGTTTTAAGCCAGAAAACTCTGAGACGCTGAAATGGGGAGAAATTGGATTACATTGAATTCAAGGAGAAATTTGAAGCAGACGTTTTGTTTGGCACAATTTGAAGCAGGTGGTACAGAGAATGCATTGTTCCTATTTGAATGAGACTGGGAAGTAATGTTTGACACCTTGGAAACTTTAGAATCAAAACATAATTTTTCTTTTCTTCCATCTATCTTATCTGAAATGAATTTCAGTGCTATCAGCCAGTGTTGGGAGAGTTACGTGCAAGGCTGAGGGAGGATACCTAACTGAAAAGGATGTTTGTGTCACTCTTTTTTTTTGTTAAAGGCTTTTTCTTTATTTAAGTGAGGCTTATGTTCCATTTGCTTATTAAAACAATTAGAATTAATCCTAAGCGAGGACGTGGAAACTCTTCTTATGTAGTTGGCCCTGCTTTCTCTGACTTAACGGGCCTAGCCTTTTGTAACTCGCCTTTCTGTCTTCCAGAATTTTTAGGTTAAATAGTATATTACTGATGTTTGCGTAGATTATACATGTGCTTCATACTAAATTCAGAAGGAATAAAGAGTCATATGGTAAAAGTCACATCCCTTACCTAACCCTGTCCCTTTGGCCCCTGGTTCTTCTCCCAAGGCTATCTGTTCTAATTTCCTTTCTGTTATTAAGATGAAACATCCCAACCAAAAACCACAGATAGAGGACAGTTTCTTAGGCTTGCACTTCCAGGTCACAGCCCATCAATGAGGCAAGGCAAAACAAGAATTCAAGGCAGACCTGTTTGCTATTCCACACAGCATTACTTCCAGCCAGGGAACTCACGCACAGCTAAGGAATTACCGTAGAAACCATGGAGGAGGCTGCCTACTAGCTGGCTTGCAATCTGGATTGTACTCAGCAAGCTTTCTTAGACAGTTCAGAGCCACCTGCCTAGGGAATGGACCATCCAGAGTGGGCTCTCTCACATCCATTACCAATAAGGACAGTCCCCTACAGACATGCTCACAGTATAATCTGATCTCAGAGATCTCGAGACTGTAGCCGATGGGCAGAGCTCACCAGGATAGTTTATTTCCAAAGATATGTTACACTTAGAGTATGTGTGCATGCATGTACGCAAATGATTACATACGCGTTGCTACACACTCTCCTCATGTCATTCTACAGTACAAGTGCAGCTCTGTTTCAACTTACTTTTGTGTGATGTGTGAAGCAGAAGTTGAACCTGCTTTGGTCTCACTGCCTGTCCAGTTGTCCTACACAACTCACAGAAGAGCCCATGTCGTCCCGCTGACTTAAAACCACAGCTTCATCAGATATTGAAGTCCCCTACTTTGTCATGGCTGTTGTTGTTTCAGGCAGCTGTACAGACCCAGGCTGGCCTCGAACTCGCAAAGCAGAGCTGGCTTTGACCTTCTGATTCTCCTGCCTCCACCTCCTGAATGCCCAGATTGCAGACTGTAAGGTAGATCATTTTCATTGATGGCCCTGTCTACCCACAATCCACATTTAAGATTTTTTCCCTTTCAGAACTCTCATAGCTATTCTTCAATCTCAGCTCAAGTCTCTGTCTCTCTCTGTCTCTCTAATCCTCTTTCTCTCTCTCTCTCTCTCTCTCTCTCTCTCTCTCTCTCTCTC
>CABHPR010141480.1:6513-59397 GCA_902168415.1 Peromyscus melanophrys
AAGAAAGAAAGAAAGAAAGGACAGACTGTAGTTAGCACAGGATGGGTACTAGGAGATCAGTTTGAGACTATTAAAGCAATTAAGGCAAGAGTGACTTCAGTGGAAATCTGGCGGTGCAAGTGGTGAGAGGTGATAAAGTTCTGCAAATGCCCTGAAGACAAAGCTCACTATTCTTCTAGATTTCATGTGAGGTGTGAGAATATTTGATGTGAGAGAAAAAGAGGAGTCACTGAATATTTCAAGATTTTTGTCCCGATGAACTAAAATGTAGAGGTGTCATTTATGAAGAATGCTGGGGCAGGTGCAGGGTTGAGGAGGAAAACCAGGATGTGAGGTGGGTTGTTTAGTAGATATCCAAGAGAGACTTTTGGTGCACAGTCCACTCTGGGGTTTAGTGAGCTGTGAGCTGAAGATGGGAGATTTCTAAGTCTGTGTATAGGTGGTATATAAAAATGGAATCAACTCAGATTCTTTTAAAATGAGGCTATAAACTCATCTTTAGCTTTTCTACTTTCCATGGGTCCCACTGATTGATGGGTTTGGAGCAAACATCCAATCTATATAGAGAAATTCCCTTGGAACATTACCCTGTCTGTTCAGAGAGACACACAATTTCATGGGGAGCAAAAAGTTCTGACCTCAATGTTCCTGTCTTGCCCAACAGAGAAGGCCTTTTATTCTATCTACAAGTTTATTTTCTCCAGGATCAACCTTGTTCAGCACTGAATATGACTTTGACTATCCCTCTTTGAGACTCCATGTCTCCTTTTCCCACTTCTAGACACCAGCTGCATTCCTTGGCGCTTGGCCTCAGTTCTCTGTCTACAAGACAATCCTTCTTTCTATGAAAATCACCCCTGCGGAGCCCACCTGGATAACTCAGGCAAACTTCCCCATTGAAGAATCAGCTGCTTGATAATGTTCACCTCATCAACAACTTCATCTTTTATCAAATAGTCTACCATATTGAGTGGTTCCAGGGATTGGGATATGGGAACTGGGGCAGGGACATTATTCTGACTACTAGTATTTATAATCTTTGGTTCTTAGCATAAAGCCTGAAATGTAGCAGCACTAAATAGATACAAATCAATTAATAAATGCATCTTTTGATGCCTACGCCCGGATGTTTTCCTCTGTTATGTAGCATACCTGCCCAGCTCACTTTTTGAAGAGCTTAAAATTAGCATCTCTCTGAGGATTGATAGATGGCAGTAGAAAAACCTGAAAGTAAAACAATATTCAATTCCCGGTCCAAAGAGTGCTATCTGTATGTTATCATGTAGAAGAGTTTCTTCTTAAGCTGCATTCTAGGATATAAGAAATATCAAATCTAAAGCTGTGAAGCACATTAGGAGGGAAGAATACGTTTGGTCGGGCTGAACTCTTGCTACTGAATTCTACTTACCTTGAAAGGTCCTCCACCTGACTCTTCCTCACTCCAGAGAACTGAAATAAAAGAGTTAACCTCTGACCAACACTGAAAATGATTTTCCAGTGTATTATCAAGAGCTTGGGTATGTTTCAAGGTCAGACCATCAAACCGTGGGAACCAGACAGCAAAAGCCCTTGAGCACTCTCTTCCTGTAGTGCCTCACTTTCTCCCTGATATACTTTATTTTTTACTGTCAATTCTGTCTTTCCTGCTACTTCAGGAGCTTCATACCAATACTGTTCATTTGCCTCCTAAGCGCCGTTTGTAACCCAGTGCTTGGCATACATTAAATGTGCAGTGGTTGGTAAATGACTGTCCAGCTATTCTCTAAGTTCATATTGAGTGAGAGTCAGTTTTCATGTGATCTGCATGAATGCACACATTCATGTTTAGATTTGGGAAATGCAGAGTTCTTCAAGGTTCCTGGGTGGTATCTCTGAATATGATCCTTTGACTCACGCCCCATCTACAGATTATCTGAGACACATCATTGTTTGTCAGTTAACTGAATCAAACTGTTCCTTCCCACGCAATGAAATGAGAACACGGCACATCACCACTGTGCTACTGAAAATGTCACTGTGATACTGACAAAGATGGAGTGGATGGAAATTTTCCCTTTGGTGTATCCTGGGGTTGAGTCTTCAGCAAAAAACAAAAAGTAGATATGAGAACATGGTGTGAGCATGATTCACAGATTGTATTCATTTAGTTTTGATGTCGTCTTTTAAAAAAAAAAACTCTGACTCCTTTGCATTTGTGAGTAATTGAGTGCAATTATTGTGTGATTCATCCTAAAATCAACTCCAAACACTTTATACTTTCAAAGCTAGGCTGGCTGTTTGTCATGAGCTGAATTTTTTTGTCACAGTATTGTTTATGGAATGCAGTAATTCCTAGGTGTTGCTGAGAGATCTATTTGAAAAATGGTTTCTTTAGTAAATTCTGCTCCAATATGGCAGTAAGAACTTTGATTATAGAATATTAAAAAAAAAAACAGGCAACCAACAGCTTTCTGATTGGATTGAAGGCCTTCTTCACAGGAGGTAACTCATACCTGAAACTGTCAACCTGGGCAAAAAAAACCCCATAACCCCGCCCCTAGCTGAGAGCTATTGGAAGCTGATGACTGCAGGTGGATGCAGAGTCAGTTTGGTTTTTGCTGGGTTTTTTTCCCCAGTTTTAAGGGCTCTGCTCTAGCTGCCTGTACTCCAGGGATGACCCTACACCCGTGTACCAACTGGCAGCACTAAATTGACTCAGTGGGTTACAAAGAAAAAAAAGAGAGAGAGAAAGCTATTAAGTCAAGAGAGGGAATGTGGGGTGTTTCCAGGAGAACTTGAAGCAGGGAGAGGAGTAGATAAAAGAACATTGTATACATGTTGAAATTCTCCAAGAATAGACAAATACAATGAAGGTTTTAAAAGTATGGAGCACACTGGAAAGAAAGGCTACATTAGTAGAGCTGGCCCTCTGCTAAGTCAGGTGCTGTTGGTGTAGGAAAGCTCCCGAGGTTGCCTCAGGTTGATGAGCTCTTGATTGTAATTCTCAAGGATAACAGCACAAGGTGCTGGATGTACAGGGAAGGACTGGAAAGGACAGCCTGAGCACTGTTCTGGTGTCCCTGGGAATCCCCCTTCTAAGCCCATACGTCACATCACTCTAGAGTATGAATCCAGAGTAGGCTGCTTTATGGAGTTCCTTGGAACCCAGTGAAGACAAGGCATGGTGGGAGAAACTCAGCCACCGCAAGCAGGCAGCTTTCTTGAGACTTGAGCAGCCCACAATAAATCCTAGATTTTCATCGCCTTTTGCTGCTGTTGAATGAGTAAGAAGCCTGCTCCATGTAACTTGTACCTTTGGCTGATAACCATGACATAGGTAACTTGCTTCATGAGGTGCCAAATAAATTCCAACTGGTATTTTAACATCTTAGAATGCAGGGTTTGTGTGAATCCTAGTGGCAACCATGTCTATAATCTTATATACATCCAGACTATATTTATGATGGAAATAATTTTGCACACACTCAAAAGTTAGGATCCTTGGGTTCTTGAATTAGAATTCCTGAGTGTGCCCCCCATTTTGGTTACTTGTTAGTTGCATGAAGGCTGGAAGAAATCCTTAATCTATCTCACCTCTCCCAACTATAAAATGGGAGTAAGCTTAGAGTAAAAGACATCTCACTGAAATGCTAGAAAGTTTAAGTAAATCCATAAAGAGATTGAAATACTTGGCATAGCACAGAGTGGGTTCATTTACTGGCATTATTACCATCGCTTGCATTCTTTCCAAGTCATGTTATACCTTCTTACCTTCCTCAGATCACCTCATCCGGCTCTGTTCTTTTTTTTTTTTTTTTTTTTTTTTTTTTTGGTTTTTCGAGACAGGGTTTCTCTGTGTAGCTTTGCGCCTTTCCTGGAACTCACTTGGTAGCCCAGGGTGGTCTCAAACTCACAAAGATCCGCCTGCCTCTGCCTCCCGAGTGCTGGGATTAAAGGCGTGCGCCACCAACGCCCGGCATCCGGCTCTGTTCTAACTGGCATCCAGACTACAGAATATACCTCAGCACACAGCTGTATCCCAGATAGACCCTCTGCCTCAGACACACCTGCACAGATGTGAGAGGGCTGGTAGCATACTGAGGTTAACATGTCAACAGAAATCTTGGTGTCTTCTCCAATATCCTCTTTTCCCTGCATCTTGTATGGAAAGGGACATTATCATAAATTCTACCTCTCAAACCAGAAACGTTCAGAATAATATTTTATTTCCACCACCAAACAATCTCATCAGTTCTTCTCAGTCTTCCAGTGACCTATGGCCAACCTCCCCTCATACCACCAGAGTTCCTCCCTGAGGCTTCAAAGAGCCTGAGTGTGGGAACCCCTGCCTATGTCTCCACTGCAAACCCAGCTGTTGGCCTCTGTCCATATGGACTCAAGTATGGCCCCTAATGCCTCAGGAACTTTGAACCTGCATTTTCTTCTAGCCTCAATATTCTTCCCTCAGATACCTATGTATTTGGGTCCTTCTTGTCATTAAGCTCTCTAAGTTTCTCCCTCAGAGGTCTCCATTCCCATTGCTGCAGCTACTTTTTATTAGATTAGATGATGGGATTAGTATATTCTATTTATTACAGTTACTCTATTTGTGTTTGTTTACCTGATTCTGAGTTTTCTATGCTAGAGCCTACAATAGACCACACACATAATAGGATATCGGACCAGTGTGCATCTCACTGGCAATTTTTTTCATACTATTAAATTAACCCAAGACTATTTTTATGAGTGAAGTAATTTTATATACATTCGACATTTGAGAGCACAGGGTCTTGAATAAAAGTTCTTGTAATAAAAATAACAGCCCTCCCTAAGGTGCTCATATTCTCATATCCAAAAACTGTGATATACCTTCCAGAATAAAAAGGAATTTGCAGGTGTATCAGATGAAGAATCTTTGAAAATCTAGGAGTGGAGTAGACCAAAGCAGCCACTGGTAGCTAAAAAGGCAAGGAAATCGATTCTTCCCCAGAGCCTCCAGGAGTGGCCTTGCTGACATCCAGGGTTTAGCCCCTTGCAACTAATTTTGGACTTTTAACATGCACAACAAGAAAACTAATACATTTGTGATGCTTTGGGGCATGGTGTTTGTGGTAATTTGTTAGAGTGACCATAGGAAATTAATTCAGGGTTAGGGAGATGACTCAGGGGGTAAGAGGGCTTACGGACAAACCTGAGGTTATGAGTTCAAATCCCTAACTCCCACATAAAAAGCCAGATGTGCACCTGTAACCTCAACAGTGCCGGGGGTGGAGATAGGAAAATCACTGAAGTTTGCTTGTTGTAAGCAAGCTCCGAGTTCAGCAAGATGTCTTGTGGTGGTTTGAGTGAAAATGGCTCTGCTAGGCTCATATGTTGAATGTTGGTCTCCAGTTGGTGGAACTGTTGGTGAAGGATAAGATAGAGAGATAGAGAGATAGAAAGATAGATAGATAGATAGATAGATAGATAGATAGATAGATAGATAGATAGATATATAGAGAGAGAGATAGAGAGATAGATAGATAGATAGATAGACAGACAGACAGACAGACAGACAGACAGACAGACAGACAGACAGACAGACAGATAGATAGATAGATAGATAGATAGATAGATAGATAGATAGATAGATAGATAGATAGAGATAGGCAGACAGAGAGAGAGAGAGAGAGAGAGAGAGAGAGAGAGAGAGAGAGAGAGAGATGAGAGTTTTATAATGTGAATAAGTTGGAGAAAAAATGGCATTTTTAGGGAGGCTCTCACTGAGAATCAGAGAGCTAAGCCAGCGCTTGGAGGAGGTGAGGAAGCTAGTGTTGCAGGTAAGAAGAGGATTCTAGGCAGAGGAAACAGCCAGAGCAAAGGGAAGCTGCCTGGTGTGTCTGAAGAGCAGTAATGTGGTCAAAGCAGCTGGTGGAGTGAAGGAGTGAGCAGTTGAACTTCAAGGAGGAGGGGGCCTTGGGGAATGGGGAGGAGCTATAGCATCTACCTTTCCTTCATCTCCTGAACAAGTAGAGGTAACTTCCATTTCCTCCTCCCTATCCTGTATCATACTCAGCATATCTCTCACAAAAAAAAAGGGGGGGGGAACCCTTTTTGTTTTGAAAGCACTTGCATCAATTTGAAGTTAATTTACATCCATATACTGTGGTAGTTTGAATGAAAACGTCCTCATAGGCTGATGGGGACAGGCACTATTAGGAGGCGTGTCCTTGTTGGAGTAGGTGTGGTGTTGTTGGAGGAAGTGTTTCGCTGGCAGAGAGCCTTGAGCTCTCAGAAGCTCAAACCAGACCTAGTGTGTCTCATTCTCTAACTGCTGCCTGTGGATCCAGATGTAGAACTCTCAGCTACCTCTCCAGCCCCATGTCTGCCTGCATGACATCATGCTTTCCACCATGATGACAACGGACTAAACCTCTGAAACCATAAGCCAGCCCCCAATTAAATGTACTCCTCTATAAGAGTTGCTGGGGTCATGGTGTCTCTTCACAGCAATAGAAACCCTAAGACATACATGTATGGTGCGATCTTAGGTCAGCATTCGTTTTTGTTCTGATGTATAGCAAATTTTTCTAATGCAATCTTCTGAGAAAAACTTGTCTTAACTGAATTGTTTTTGTACCTATTGTCCACTTCTAGACATTCTGCTTCTAGACTTTCAGTTTGACACACACCCCCAGCTCTTTCTCCCTTCCTCCTTTTCTCTCTCTCAACCTGAAATAAAGGATTATTTATCTCAGCTCTGTTTCCATGACAACTGGCACAATGTCTGGCCCACAGTAAGTACACAGAAAATAAAAGTTTATTAAATCATCCACAGGAACTTGGCTCCTTTGGTTTTTGTCAGTGATGACCCAGCTAGCCCACTCACATTCCCAAGAAGAAGTACAGAGCATTTGCGTCCAGTTTTCTGTCATTCCCCTCAGAACTCACTCAGTGTCCATCTGTTCCCATTGCTTCAGCGCGTTCTGAATCAACCACAGCATCACCACATCATGTGCAATATGTGTGCAGACGTACTCAGTCAAAGAAAAATACAAATTAGGTGCAGTCCTTGGTTTAGACAGCTTGTTTTCTATAATACACTTTAGTAACAACAAATCTATGGCCAAGCAAGAAGGTAGAGGAATCCTCAGTACCAATCTATTATGTGTCTGACCTTGGGAAGGCTATTTATTTAATTACATATTTAATTTAAATTGATTTATTTTGTCTTTAATTATGTGTGTATATGCCTGTGTGTTCATGGGAGTGTAAGTGCTTTTGGGGTTCAGAAGAGGGCATTAGATTCGTGGTTCTTGAGTTACAGACAGTTGTTACTCCCTCCCACGGGTGCTAGGAACCAAACATGGATCTTCTGTGAGAGCAGTTAACACACTCTTAACCACCAAGCCATCTCTCCAGTCTTTAGTTTAAGTTTTAAAGCCTCAAGCAATAATTCATGCAATGGTAATTAAAGCACAGATGTAGAAATGTTGCAAAGGTATAATTTAATGATACAGTTAAAGTCTTAACATAGTGCCTTTCCAGAATTTAGTAAATCCTTAGTAAATGTTGCCTGCCATCATCTATTTCCATTTACTAATGTTTTAAGTAGATATTTTTCCTAGATAATTTTACCAGAGCCCAGGTAGAGTTCCTTGGGGAGACCAGACTTGAGCTCCAGTAAAATGAATTAAGAAAATGCCTTTCTCCCATTTTGCCAGTATAAGTCAAAATGAACTATAAATATGTTGCCTAAACCACATGCCAATGGATGTTAATTCTGGTCTCTAGATAAATTACAAACACAATATGAAAAAGCATAAAATACCTACAAATCTGCAGTAAGTACATTTTTCAGAACTGCACCAGTAGACATGTACATGGAGAGAGTTGTTAATTGTACAGGCTCCTGTTTGGTTACAGCTTATTGACTCCCCCACCAAAAGTCAAATCAAACTTTCTTCAACTTTCATGAAGCCATTGTCTCTTTGCAGTTGAAGTGGTGCTAAATAAATACAATATTCTCTATGACTACCAAACATGACCTCTTAACATGGCAATGGACCCCAGAAAAAAAAAATTCCAATTATTGTATGCTTTCTGTGAAGAAACAAATCTAAGTGTTAATCAGAAGCAAGCAATACATAAACATTTACTGCTTAAATATACCTCTCACCTTTTTGCTAACTTCTAATATGTTTCACAGTCTGTGTATGCACACAGAGGCATCTTCTGGAGATACTAGGTAATGAACACACAGGGATACTATTGAGAAACACACACACAGGAATATTAATCGGTTGATTCCCTGAAAAGACCATGCCAACAACCCTTACATGAAACAAAGCCAAGTGTGCTGCCTGTTGAAATAAGGGAGACTTTGATCTTGATGGCATCTTAGTGTCATCTTAGAGAGAAACAAGAGACAAGGTATGGATGGGGCTTCAGAAGCTGGTTCAATGGGAATCACTCACTGGTGGGGACAGGGACATGAGGGAGCTTGACCAGGACTGAATGAAGGTCATGGCAAAATTGTTATTATGGGTAGGGTCAGGTAAAATTTGGAAGGGAATCTAGAATAGTAGTTATTAGGTATGCCTCGAAGACAGACATGTGTACTAAGAAGGAATAGTGAGGTTAGCTGAATAAGCTACTTACATTTTTTTCTACTTTTCTGAAAAAGGTAATAAAGTTATTTTTAATCACCTTATTTTTGGCAATAATTTCTTCAGTTAATAAAAAATATCAATGAATTGCAATGAACAACATGGTTGTAGCTGGTTTGGGCTCTCATTGGAGTGAGAAACACATGTGAATTGAAAGCCTCAATGCCTCACAGTCTTACCACTGACACTTATTGCTTTAGAAAGTCCCCCCCCCCTTAGTTCATATCTTTCCTCGAGGCATGACATGATGACCTGGAACCTTCAGCCCTACTGGATAGCTTACATAGTCCTGGAGGTACTTCATGCTACTGGAGGAGAAAGGTAATCATCAGTCTTACCCAGCTGTCAGCCTCATGAGCTACAACAATGTCTTGTCTAATAAGACATGCCGATTTGTACAATTGTGGCACAATGTCATGGGAGTAACCACACACTTTCTTTTTGGATTTAAGTCCCGCTCCATAAGATGAAACTCATACCTAGCACCCTTATCAGACCAAGAACCTATATGTAGTCAGAAGTTTATCTGTGTCCCGCCCAGTCTGCAGCCACTCAGATAGCACCTATAGCCAAGTAAGTCATGGGTCCTTTGGTGAAGAATCCAATACTAGTATTCTGCTAAAAGAACACAGCATTCAACTGCTTCCTAATGGCTTATCATTATACTCATTGATTAATGTGTCTCTAAACCCTTATCAGACAAGCTTCCATTTGTAGTAGATAGTGATGAGCACAGAGACCCACAACTGCCAGAGATACAGAAAATAAGAGACTACGGGATGCTCCATCCTAAATGGAACAAATATATGACACTTCCTTCTCCTCCTTGAAGTGCTCAAGGATCATGGCAGAAAGAGTGTAAGAGCCAGAGGCAGTGGATAACTACAATGAAATTGATTTCTGGACACAACAAAGCAGTTGCACAAATGAACTCACAGGGGTTGTGAAAGTATGCACAAGACCTGTACAAGCCCAAGTCATACAAAATCCCCGTATTGAGATGGTAGGTCGGTATGAAATCCTACTCTTAGTTGAGGAGCTAGTGGTAATTAATGGCTGCTCGGATGGGGAGAATTCGTTTTCTCTAAGAGTGTAGCCTATGGTAAGTCAACCATGCTCCAGTGGAAGGCCACACATGAAAGAATATTTGGGTGGAACCAGTATGTCATAATGGGCTTATTTAAAACAAAAGGACACAACGTTGGGTAGATAAGGAATGGGAGTATCTGGGAAGAATTGGAGAAGGAGGGAAGACTGATCTAAACATGAATGAAATTTTCAAAGAGCTAATGACCATATTTTTAAACAGACATTGATATCTTCAAAACACTTCTTTTTTTTGTTTGTTTGGATTTCTTTTTTTTTTTCCATAGAGGGTTTCTCTGTGTGGCTTTGGCTGTCCTGGAACTGACTCTGTAGACCAGGCTGGACTTGAACTCAAAACACTTCTTTTTAAGTGTAACTTATCAAGACAGGTGTGGTAGTGCAAAACTGTAAGCTCAGGACATGGGAGGTAGAGGCAGAATGATCAAGAGTTCAAGAATATTCTCAGATACCTAGCCTTTTAGAAGGTAGCCTGAGATATCTCAGATATTTTTTTCAAAGTCAAATTAAAAATAAAACAACAATAATAAACATAATTAACTCTTGAGAAGAATAAAGAACATTGTTACAAATATTAAAAATTAACCCGATCTTATAAAAATATCTCCCAGAGATTTTTTGAAGATAACATTTTAGAAGCAGTGTTTCTGAGGAAAAGGCTTGGGGAACAGACTGCCTGGCTGGAGTTCAGGCCATCACCTGTATAGCATAGGCTGCCTCTCTCACAAATACTGCATCCTAAGATGCAAGGCAACAAACACGGCTTGGAACACAGGTAAAATGAAATGTTCTCAAAGAAAAGTTACCCTGTCACCTTTCCTCTCTTAATAAACAAACAAACAAAAAAAAAAAAACTCTACGGCTGTGTTTTCATTCTCAGAGGATTTTCTCTTTGCTACATCCTGTTCTTATCTTGTAAAAGCATCTTCTAGGACACTTAGCTCCACAGGCATTTGTGTGGGTCACCAAATAGGGGCACTAACTGTTTCCATTGTGATGGATCTTGGAATTCACACTCCATGTGATGAAATGAAGTAGGCATGTACAATTTGCCCCTTTGTGAAACTCAAGTTTACTCACTTTCTGAGATCATCATTCCTGTTTTCCTATTTTTATCTCCCAGTCAGAAGACTCCCCCTTTTCATATTTGTGACTTTCTTTTTTTTATACCAGGTACATTTTTGCCCTCATCCTACTAGTAATTATATATTCATTATATACATCACTTTTAAGTCTATGCTTTCTACATACAATGTACATGTATTTCAATATGGCTGTGGGTCAGTTTCTCTAAACTAAAGGTGACACTCCTTCATGGTTACCATTCGCTGAATTATCTAGATTATCTCTTCAGACTAATTCTTCCTTTCATCTTCCTGCTCACAGCATAACTCCACCGGCAGGCATGTCTCTCACTTCCCTCCATCCAAGACCTTCCCAAATCTCACCTAAGAATTCTCTCGTTTCTTAATTTTTGGGGAATTTTACATATGAGTGCTGTATTTACACCACTCTCCTCTCCCCACTGTATCCTCTTGTACTCCTAAGATTCATGGCTTCTTAGTCTTTAATTATTATTGTTGCATATGTACATACACATATAAACTTAAAAATGTATCTCTTCTCCTTTTAAAAAAATAATAATTCATTTCTTCCAATACTAAAATTTTGCATACCACACTCTGAATATTTTACAGTCGATACTAAATCAATTATTCCTCCAAAGCTTTGACCTTTTTTGACCTTCATGAATATCTCCTCATCCAAAATCATTAGTAATGGCTTCCAGTATCAGCAACACATTTTGATACCAAGACTTTCTTCTGTTAGCATGCTAGAAACAATCTTGACTTGTATGGTAGATGATTTCCCCCAAACAACACTCTTAAAGTAGGTGCCTGAAATAAGTACATGCGAAATAATTTTTTTATTAAGACGTGTGTGGCATACTAGTAGATTAATGAATAAAGTAAATGAAAATTTGACCTTTGTTGGCATTTTGCTTTCAGGAGAAATATGTGCCCAAAAGGAGAAATTAGAAGGCAAGAAGGGACAGCATACAAAAGACGTCTTCCAGGCTGTGTTCAGAGTACAGGGATTTAACATAGAAACAATGAGAAGTCATTAGAATGATTTAAGTTGCCAACAATAACAACAATAAGTTATCTTTTGAAAAGTTATAGGGTAGTAAACTGATTGTAAGGAGTGAAGGATGACTAGAGAGAGAAAAACTAAAAGGATATTCCAGGAGCCAAGGTGAAATAGAAGCATAGTTTGCAATAGGAAAGACAGGTGCAAAACTAAAATAACATGATTGACTGCACTCGGGGTGTGAGGGCTTTGGAGTGGACTCTTGCGATCATGGCTCATATAATAAAAGGCAACATCGCTTGCTAGGACAGAAACCGTTAGAAATACAGTATCTAACATAGCAAGTTCCAGCTCCGTGTAGCTGTTAAATTCATTACAGTTAAACAAAAAGTTCTTTGCTCATACAAGGCCCATTCTAAATGACAGGTAGCTCTGCTGCATGTGTAGCTCATGGCCGCCAAAAAAATGGCTGATGCAGATGTGCAACACTCCCATGACTGCAGACATTTCTATTGGACAGCACCAGAATAGAAGAAAACCCTTTGGTAGGATAGTGATGGCCAAGAGTTGCCATTATAGTTACTTACCATTTCCAGATTGTTTAACTTATAATTATACCTATTGACAAGAATCTTACACTGACCATTTAAATATTCCCATTCTCTTTCATCTGATGCTTTCCATAGTGCTTTGCCCAACATGAAGTATAAAAATATGCTCAACAACCCCACCCATGTGTGGGTTATTTGGAAGGAAGAAATACAGATCATCAGAAAGGACTATACATCCCCACCAAAGTTAAAATGCTTTGGGTTTTTCAAAAATCATACCCCAAGAAAAGAATTTGGATTAAAATAATTTTGGAACTGATCCAAGAAGCACAGTAGGAAAGTAATGAAGGAAACTAATAAAGGGCATATTAATAAGTTGTTTGTTACCATTTGGAACCCGTGCCCAAACCCACAGGACTTCTCAGAGAATGTGACAAAAATCTCAATATTCTTTCCAACTAATGAGTAAGGATGGACACTTATCTACCAACTCCAATTCCTTATTGATTAATGATTTGTTACTGGATTGTTAAATGTTTAACCCTATTAACTTTCCCAGCTTATTTTTGAGCTATCTTTGGCAACAAGGTAAGTATTCAATCAAAAGATAAAGGAAGTGATGGGCATCTGTCTAGAGGAAATCATGCCTCACAGTTCACAGAAACCAAAAATGAGCACAAAAAGATGAATTTTCCCAGAGACGCCCCAGCTTTGTGGAGGAAGCCCTTCAGACACAGTTGTTGACATGCTGAGTTTGTGGTGACTTTGAATCATCCAAGTGGAAACATCATATGGTATCCATGTATTCTAATACACAAAACTGGAAATCAGATAAGTGGTCCATGGCAAAGATCATAAATTCTCCATACATATACATAGTCAAGACCATACAAATGTATGTCTTAGTATTGTCTAAGGATAACACACCCAGTGAATTAAGAGGAATAAGTTCAGGTTTGAACTGCAAGGAACTGCCAAATCAATGTCTAGATAGAAAGAAAGTAAACCTGTACCTTAGTAGATTCCTGTTATAACAAACACCGCAAATTGGACAACTTACACCACAAATTGGACAACTTACATCACAATTTGGACAACTTACAAATAGTTGAAAAAATTATTCCTGAAAGTGCTGAATATTAAAAAGTCTAAGATCAAGTTGGTGGCAGACTCATTGTCCAGTAAGGGTCCAGGCTTTGCCTCCAAGATGGTGTATTGCCCTGTGTCCTGATGTGCCGGAAAAGATGAAAGGCCAAGAAGATTTCTAAAGCCTCCTCCTTGATGAGAGGACCAATTCTGTTCATGAATAGAGCCTTGACAACCTTCTCACTTCCCCCAAACCATCATCTCTTAAAACTATCAATGGGATTTAAGTTACAATATACAAATCTTGAGATGCAGCTATCCCAGCCATCACAGCCTAAGAAGCAGGGGAGAGGTAGGGAAGGAGCTGATGGAGATGGGGGAATGCAAACAGGGCATATGCTGGGGAAGAAGGGTTTTCAATTTCTGCACAGACTTAAGACAAAGAAAGAGCGCTGTGGCCTAATTCACCCTAAAGCTTCGGATATGGAACTTAGAGGTAACATGAGCGTTTCAAACTGCACTCTTAAAGGAGAAATCAAGGTCTGTGTAGTTTAATTTATTCGTAGACTAAACTGTAGCAAATCAAAGTGAGCTGAATTCCATATTAGGATACTTATTACATCGATACAAATTGGGAGTTGACACTGATTATAGAACATTGAGTTTTCTGTAAAGAGATCTAACAAATAGAAGCATCAAGTAGTCTAAGATCTCTGCACAGTGTTGTCTGAATGTCTTTTCATAAACATATGAAATACAATAATATAAAGTTCACTGCTCTCTCAAAAATTTAATTAAAAATATAATGGAGGGAGGTAATAGTCATGCTAGGGAAATGGTTATGTAAGATTTTCAAGTGTTTACAATAAAAAAACAAATTAGATCAGGCATGACTCAGACAAAGAAATGATAAGCAATCATCTAAATCTAATGAATGCTAGGACAGAACAACTCCTAGATGTTAACAAAAGGAAGCCTTGAAATTCTAAGCAGCCCACACACAGGAGGGAGGTCTGTAAAATCAATTAGAAACAAAAGCTTTCTGTTTTTAGAGGGTGGAGAAGACAACTATCATGAGACCTTCAGCAGAATGTTCCAGTCAATTACTTCTGGAAATGACTTTGTTCTGTGTAGATCTGAGTGAGGACCTTTATGCAGGCAAAGGTCTCATTAAAATACGTGTGTGTCTGTCTGTCTGTCTGTCTGTGTGCGTGTACGTCTGTGTCTGTGTCTATGTGTATGTGTGTTCTGTGTGTTAGGGAAATATAAATATAGGTAGGTAGGTAGGTAGATGGATGAATGGATGGTAGGTAGGGAGGTAGAGAGAGAGAGAGAGAGAGAGAGAGAGAGAGAGAGAGAGGGAGAGAGAGAGAGAGAGAGAGAGGATGATGATATATAGAGAAGATAGACAGAGATAAGAAGATGGAAAGATAGATGGGAGATACTAATCAACAAAAGACCATCCCTTACAAGATCATTTCTGTTATTTTGACAAAGAAATAATAAATTAATTAGATGTAACTAATATATTTCCTTCAGGGTTTCAAAAATATCATATCCCAGAAAGATAATAAATTGATGAAACATATCCAAGAATTAATAAATTCAATGTGTTGACAACACATGACTCCTTAGTTCATCAGGCATTGCTAATAGAACACAGCACAGAATCCAGTGTGGAGGTAGAGCTGCTTCTGGCACCAGATGTGTATGTCTGTCACCTAGGATCTCCCTGAAGACAAAAATACTGTCCATTGCATCTAATGAAACAGTGATGTCTAATAACCCATGTGGTGCTGCTGCTGTGATGTCTGGACCACAACTGAGTAGCAAGATTGGGATAAGACCTAGATGTAAAACTCTCACCTCAGCAAGGGCAGACGGCTGTGGTAGTTGTCTGAATTTTAAATCACTGAGAATTACGACCACCCTAGCAAGATGAAAATAAGGAAGATCACCATAGCATGTTGCAGAAATAGTGTACGTGTAAGCACAACAACAGGGCTGTGACAATGACCATCTTTCCTTGTGGGAGATAGAGAGAGACCCAAGGAAGCAGCCTAGAATAGAAGCTGGCTTTGGAAGCTCAGTCTTAACACCCAGAGACAAGGTGTAATAAAACCCGAAAGGCCTGACTGTAGCAGGATACACAAGGCACAATTACTTATTCATTATCGAAACAACAGTCAAGACTGCTAAGCTTAAAAGTTTAAACAGGGAAACTACCTTTGGAACACTGTTTGTCTGAGATGAATGTAAACTTTCAGAAACAGAAGTTGCCCAGCTCGTTGAGATGGACCCAATGCACTATAACAAGGGATATTTGCTAATACTCAATGTAAGGCAATCCATACTTTGCTTATTTTTATCACAAAACATCTTATGGCCCATGATGGTGGAGTTTTGTAATAGGCAAGCTTGTTTTTAGTCTAATAAGTCTTTACTTTTAAAAAGTTCTTCTCTCCATAGAGAGATGCTTTATTTTTTAAATGTTTTTATATCCTACCATCACAGTAGCAACCTACAGAAGAAGGTTATTCGATCTCTGTCTCATTGGCAAATGGACTGACCCTTGGTTAAAGGTACAGAAATACTGGGTGTGAACAAATTGGAGCAAAGAATGCTTCCTCACGTCCTCTCACATTACTGCCAGAACACAGCAAACTTCCTGGCAGGATATATACATGAGAAGCCTACAGCATCTTTTTTTTTTCCATATTCTCACCTTCTGACCTCTATCCCAACCCAAGAACCAAGAGAAAACCTCCTGGGTGCATTTCCCACTCCTGTTTCTAGGACCATCTTGGTCCTAGAAACAAAAACAGCTGAGAAGGTAAATTTTCTTTTACAGTCAATATACACACTCAAAATACTGCTTCTTTTCTATCTTTGAAAAAAATCTATCATTGAAAACATGTAATAAATTTAGTGTGCAACATGCTTGCCCAAAAGAGCATCAAAGATGAAGACAAATGTAGAATCATGAATGCATATATTGCTAAAGAAGCATTCTGACTCGCATGTGAAACAATGTTGGGTGCTGGCCACATAGAGTTTCCATATGAATGTCAGAGACTTTAACTGCCCAAGTAGTTGGAGTCCTGTGCCTCAGGTCTTTACACCCTGCACTTCTTGGCCTGAATTGTGGGGTCCTGCTCCCAGGATGCTCTAGGCATCCTCCTATTTTATTGTCCCCCTTTCCTAAACTTTGCTTTTTTTTACACTTGGAAGGATAGAAAGGAAAAACTTTGATATGAGCTTAGACACTGCGGGGGTGGGGGTAGAGGGTGCTCATCTTGCTCTGGTCTAGGAGAAGTCAGATTTTTGTTTAACCCGGGATTTCTCATCAAGGGGTTGGAAAGGACTGTGTCAAAAGCCTCACAGCGACACGGTACATATTCCCTTCTCTCCTGTGTGGGTATTTCCTTTAGCAACTTCACTAGAGAACTGAGAGTCTTTAGCAGAAAAGAATTAAAATATTTTAGATCGTAGGTCCTATTTTTTATTTTCAAGTTGGTCATAAAGTCTGGAAACATACACGAATATCCCTAAGAAGAAATTCATGGATATTATATTATCATATGTAACACAGCCAATGAGGGTTGCTACATTGTAAAGCCACACCCTGTCCTTACTATATTGTATTCTGTATCAGTCTTCCTTAAAGATCAGCCAGAAACATTGAACACACTGGTTACTATTTGTATTTGCTATGGTGTGAGTGTTTGTGTGCCTCCAAAATCAAAACGATGATCCTCAAGGTGACAGGATTAGGAAATGGGCCTCTGGTGATTAGATTAGATTCTGAGAGCAGTACCTCACTAGTGGGATTAGTGCCCTTGTAAAAGATACCACACATAGCTAGCTTGCTCCTCCCACCATGAGAGGACACAAAGAATGTATGCTCCATGAGTCAGAAAACAACCTCACCAGACACCAAAACTGCCAGTGATTTATCTTAAACTCCCCAGCCTCCAAATGTAGGAAATACTTTTTTATTATTAGCTACCCAGAGAATGGCATTTGGTTATAGCAGAACAACACTAAAATTCTGAAAACCCCTTTAAAAAGTTTTCTCAATGCCCAGAGGTCATTTCAAACTCCTATTTGTGTTCTAATCTCCAGAATGAAATAAAAGTCCTACTTACATACAGCCTTTGAATTCTGAAGCAAAGATTGACATACAAAGCGCTTTAATTGCGCTTGGGTAACCTTGAAAATGCCTAAGATTCTGAGTAGAGAAAGGGTCACCAAGTAAAATGTAGGGCACTCAGCTACATTTGAATTTCAGATAAATATTTCTTGATTGTAAATATATCACATCCCATAGTTTTCAGAGACTTACCATTGGCCACTGTAGTAGGAGGCAGAAGTGATTCTAAAGTCTTCCACTTGGAAACGACACACAAGAGGTACACTCGTGCTTCATTGATGAAATAGGTCACATGGCCATGGCCAGCCTAAAGAGAGCGGAGACAAGTGAGCCCATAGACAGACAGACAGACAGACAGACAGACAGACAGACACACACACACACACACACACACACACACACACACACACACACCTTTAAATTCTTATCTTAAAGGAATACTTCAAATTAAGGAAGGCCCTGAAAACACCCCAGAGTAGTTGCCTTTAGAGTGAGGAATAAAGAAATGGACGTGAAAATAAAGAGAGAAGGAAGAGCTAACAGCTGGCTGCAGCAGGTGCCTGGGCTCTCACTGTACTAGTGGCTAGACTAAAAATTGACTTTCATGTGTCAGCATTGTTCCAACTGGTAATTTCAAGGGAGGAACTCAAACTTGAGTCTTCCGACTCCACATCCCACCCCTTATTACTTCAGTCTCTAGGTCCTAAGGCCACATGCTTTGACAGAAAGATATAAACCTTTAAATTAACAGTAGCTTCCAATCTGCAAGCTAATTTAAATAGCATGCATCAATATTTCTAAATTAGCATTATTTTTTTAACTTCACTTGGTTAAAAAAATAAAATAAAATAAGGCTCATTGTATTCTTTATTGATAAGAGTCATTAATGATGTTTTTAGAAAAAGTAAAAAGTTGAGACCCAGGTAGACCTGAAATAGAACAGTAGCTTGATAGGTAATGACTGATTTAATACCTCCATGTATCAAAATTCTCATTTGAAAAGCAAGGAAAATAAAGCCTACTTACATGATTATATGAAGTCTGAACAAGATAGAACTTGATGGTCTACGTTTTGCTGAATCCATTTAATAATTAACTTAAACAGAAGAAGGGAGCATGGCAGAGCCTGGTACCTAAGGTTGCTTTGTTTGTTTATGATAGAGTCTTGCAGTACAGCTCAGAATGGCCCCAAATTCATAACCCTGTTTTGTTCCTACTGTGTCCTCAGATTACAGGCATGTGGAACTGTACAAGCTTTTATTATTTAAATTTCAAAGCACTTAACCTTTGATTTCTGTTGTTCCAAAAATCTGATGTAAATTAACACTGTGACTATCTCTTGTTTTTCTTCTTGGTCTATTTACTATTCATTGGATACTTTGTGGCACAGTTCACCATGATTAGAAGTCAAAGATCCCCTCATCTTTCTATTTTAAGTTTCATAATTCTTCAAAGATCCTATCACCAGTGAAGCATTCACACCGTGTTGCTTAAATATGAGGCAAAAATTAAACAAGTGATTATTTCTCGAAGCATCCTCCATTCTGCTTAATTTGTTCAAAAGAATCTCATGCTATCCTTTCACCCAGCATAGTGAATAGACTTCTTCTCCATCTGTACGAATACCACTGAAGGACTAGCAATAAATTCCAAGAGGTCAAAGACTATTTCAAAGAAAAATACATCCCCTGTCCTTTATCATTTTGTTTCCTATTTATGCATTTTTGAAAGACATGTTATTATTTTAAAATTTGAACCAATATAGTGTCATATTGTGTATTTCTTCTACTTTATCCACTGAGCAGTATGTCTTTAAGAATCATTCACACAGATACTTGATTCTTTTATACTATTTCTTTTCCTCTTAGGCATATACCATAATTTACTGATGCATGCTCCGCACATCATGGTGACAGCACTTGAGTCAGAGGTAAATGTAGCCAGAAGGTTTCTCCAGTCCCACCTGGCCCTGCCAGGCCCCACATGGCCCCACAAGGCCCCACCAGGCCCCATGGTCCCATAGTCACTTATAAAATAATCATTCAGAGCCTTAATATTATTTACAAACTGTATGGCCTATGGCAGGCTTCTTGCTAGCTAGCTCTTATAGTTTAACTCAACCCATAACTATTCATCTATGTATCACCACGTGTTCTGTGGCTTTACCTGCATCCCATAACATATTGCTCCTAGGATGAAAGTCTGGTGTCTCCCCAGTCCACGTTTCTCTTTCCTGTCTCTCTCCTTGGATTTTCCACCTGCCTCTAAGCTGCCTTGTCATAGGCCAAAGCAGTTTCTTTATAAACCAATGGGAACAACATATATTCACAGTGTACAGAAAGACATCCCCCAGCAGGTAAATTTTAGGTGTCATGACTGGCGTGCCTAGGGACTCCTTAGGCACCCCAAAGGAAAGGTAGGGCTGCTGGTGTCTTGAAGCCAGAGAAGAAAGATAGTACCCCAAGTTGTTCAAAGTGAGGTAATACCTCATGGAGATCACCAGGGTTGTAAGTCAAATATGCCTTCATCTTTATATTTTAAGTTTCATTACTCTGCAAAGGTCCATTGAAAGTCAAGAAACACCATGGAAAAACACCTGCAAGGGAAACAAGATGCAGACGGAGTCAGAGAACTGATTGGGAACAAAAAGGCTGGCGTCTACCAAGTCCCTCTATCTGACCATGGTGCACTCCAATGATCTCTGACATTATTTTGATACTTATTAATCTGGTACTTAATCAGATTTTGGAAATGTCTTAGGATTCATGTGAACATTTGTAACTGGAAAAGCTGGCAATAAGACTTTGGACCAGCATAAGGCAGAGGAATCACAGCACCATCTCTCTTCCTTCATCAATGGGCTACACAAAGCTGTTACAAACAATCCTATAAATCACATGCCCTGACATCTCTATTTGATAAACCATGTAGAATCCAATTCCAGTCATTTGATTCCTCTGTTCTCTTGCACCCAAACATAAATCAAAGGATTAATAGCCCTGAAATTGATCTACGTGCCAGAGAAGGCCTTGAAAAATTATCTTTGTCTCTGCACAAATCCCTTCATTTACTATCTTAAGGGAGCCTTTTCTTCTTTCTTCCCTGCACAGATAAAGGTCCAAGAGAAGGAAACTGGAGTCTCCCTTGTCTAGTGACTTCCATCGGAGTGAACCTTGAAATGGGGATATATCCAAGACTACTTGAGCATCAAAGGGAAAGTTAAGTTTTGAAAAGAATGTGTAGGATTAAAGAAAGAGGGGGGGGGATTGCAATCTATCTTCCATGCAGACACCAGCCAGTTCTGGGAAAACAGGCGTAGAGGTAATAACCAAAGTTGGTATTTTAACTTTTTAAAAACATCCCATTTATCTAGTGTCTCTGTGTATGTATGTTCACACAGAGGTACCCATGTGAGCTTGCCATGACACACATGTAGAGGTCAGAGAACAACTCCCCTGACCTCCTCTCATTCCAGACAGGAGTGAGTTCTATCTGAAGGGCTTGGCTTCATGTGCCTTCCCTCGTAGAGCTGGCTAGCTGGCCCCTTTATTTTGACTTTGAGAGTCTTCCTTAGCACATTCCCTACCACAGGATATGAAAACGGCAATTTGACTGATTACAAGTTGGTCTACACAAGTCTAAACAAGCATTTCTAGGAAGAATCTACAATTGAAAGCATCCCAGAGAAAGGAATACTATGACAACAGAATAGATCAGTTTGTGTCTGTTTGTGTCTGTTTGTGTGTGTGCGCGCATGCGTGCGGCGGCAGGGGCGGGGGGGGGGGGGGGGGTGGGGGGGGGGGGGGTTGTCAACCATGCTTTAAAAAATAGTTTAAATTTAAAGTCAACCATGCTTTAAAAAAAATAGTTTCAGTATTCCCATTGTTAGGTAAGGGCTGTTTTCTCTTTGGCTAATGAAGAAAATAGTCCCTGGTTCTAAGGGACCATGTGTAGTCTGACCAGGGTTAGTTGAATCACTTTGTAAACAACCAACCATAAGTGTTGAAATAAGTCCCCCGACTTGCGTTGACAGAGCGATGTGTTTTTTCCTTTCCTTCTTAAAAACTTAAATTTAAACCTTAGGGCTTATCAGTTTGCTCCTCCTCCAGCTTGCTGCAACACAATTCCCCCTGGGTACGTTCTTTCATTATCTTCTTGCGTAATCCAAGAAGAAGGTATCTCTAACCAGTATGCTTTGGATCCCTGAGGAGGTACTTTGTTTTTCACTAGAGAGCCCTCATTATATGGGGTCATCACTGAGAAGAGAGGAGCCTAGCTGTGGCTATCAAAACATAGTCTTCTATAATCTCAGATATAATAGACAGCTTTCCTTCCAAATAAACAGCTTTATGCTTTACTACTTTGCGTTTGACTCAAGGATAGAACATATTTAATTGGATTTCCCCAAATCCAAGTTTCCTTGCCTTAATCTTGTTACCCATAAACATATACATTTTAATTTTTAATTTTTCTTTTAATTTTTAAACCAACTTTGTGATTTTTATTGATGGGTGACAACTTTATACTCCTAGTTATCAATATACTGTGTACAATTAGGGACACGACATCAGAGAGACGGAGATAGATTACACAACAGACATTGGGAAGTGTCACTCTTCATCGTTTTGCCCATTTTTCCTCATGTGCACACAGAGCACGAATGTGACTTGAAATCTTTTCATGATAATAGAGTTACAATACCCGCCCCTTTAGCCTGGTGTCTGCACCCCAAATGTCCGACCCACCACACTTTTCCAAAGCATCCTGGACTGTGTATCTTGTCAGACTGCATGCCCAACTGCAGTGTGGAGAAATGGCCGCAAAGTGACCGTTTCTTTGGAACTCTGCTGGTAAACCACAGACCTGATGTGTCCACTGGAAATGCTGGTGATAGGTGTCTGAATGAAATCTGCCTGTTGGGTAATGGATGCCTTATTCCTGGGACCCCTTGCTCTCTCTCATTCTCCCTGTCCTCGTCTGTGTCTTCCTGCTCTTTGTTCAGTGGCTTCTGGGTCCATTGGAATTGGTAAGTTTTCTGTGAATGGGTGAGAGGAGTTTCTTGACGCTCAGCACTTCCTCATGGAGTCCACTGAGAATGAAGCCTAAGTATTCCCCAGCATCTTCCTGCCAGCCCTTTCAGGCATGCTCGACTTGACAGGAAGTCAACGAAGACAGGAAGCCATGCCCCATTTATCAGGAAGCTGTAAGTGTATGGGTTCAAAGGTACCTGAGCAGATATCCATCTCAATTTTATCTCCAAGAGCTCGGAGGGGTTTGGGAGCCACTGGCATATTAGTAAACATGTTCATTCGGGGAACAAATGCATTTGCAGTTTTGAATGCAGAGGAGTGAACTTAATCAGGTGATATATCTGATGGGGCAAGCCCCCAATGCCACCAATGCCTGCAGGGTAGAATTAATGTAGCACCAGTTTCCTTTATTGATAAGCGATGACATTGGCTTATTATTAGCATCACAGTCCCAGTAACTTTGCAATTTTTTATGGCTGGGTGATCCTCTGAAATTGGAACAAGCACTTTTTTTTTTTACTTCCACCAGCTTTTCAGAGGCCAGGGCAGATGGGGTGGGTGGTTAATTTCCACATATACCATGGGCTAGGAGGAGGAGGGCTAGAATCATGGAAGAAGCTAGCACAGGACTTTGCAGGCTGGCTAACAGGAATGGCACCAGACACAGAGAGCACACTTTCGGCAGGAGGTAACTGGCTCTCTGCTTTGCAGGGTCCCAGTCTGTGTTCTCCTCAGTGTGCAGCTCCACCCCATTAACAGCAGTGTCCTCCCGGAAGCATTCAAATATACTTTAAAGCCCCATAGGAGTTCATACACAGAGAAGTCCTGTAAGGTTATGTAGTGTTCTGCTAAAGATTACAGTCTGGAAAGGTCATCAGTGGTTACACCTGCATAGGTGTAGGGAGGAAAGGCAGTCCTTGAATGGTGTCTGGATAGAAGTGTGAAGGAGACACAAAGGCAAGAGTTATTGGTGTTACAAGCCCTAGACAGGGAGTCAGGAAAAGCCACAACAAAGAATAATTTTAACATGTTTAAATCAAAGTCCATTAGGATCTCCTGACATGCTCACATTAGCATCCATCACTGGGCTCCTCATCAACTTGACGTTTGCACTCCAAAGCCAAACTGGAGAGTGATGCACCCGGGATCTGCTTTCCGATACTTTGGTAGCTATTGGATCGGCTAGACTAACAGCATGAACTTCCTCCCAGGTGGCTTCTGGAGAGGGAGAGAGATGAAAGTCATTACCTGAGTTTTAGGTTAAAAAATTATGGCTCTGTCTCTCTTGATTGCAGGTAGGTGACGCAGTGTTGAAATTGATGCTGTGATGTTCTATATCCCAGGAGCAATTTCCTTATGACAAAGAAAATCATTAGTGAGAAATGGTTGTTGAAGTTCATTTCATGTGGATTTAAGACTAATGTCTAAGAACGGACACAGTAGAGGGTGTATACTAACTGTTCACGCAATACTTCCATTCAGCTCACAGGAGCCAGATTAGTCATTGCCACACTCACCTGGTGGCAAGTAGGGTTACCTTCAGAGGGCGTGATGAGAACAGGAGATAGGAACAGAAGATGCAGCCCTAGGCAGGTGCCTCAAAAGCAGCAGATCCAAAATGCTTTTGGTTCTCTGGCTAGATACACCAGAAGGGAGTTCCGGTATATCCCCTCCTAAGTAAGCGCCTTTGCCTAAAGGCTGTATGTGAGGGTGGGACCCAGAATTCCAGCCAGACATTAATAATACCTTCTAGAGAACAACTTTGAAAGTGAGTCTCTAGAATTTCATGGTTTAAAAAAAAATGAATTTTATATTTTCGTCAATTTCAACCCATCTCCTAAATTATTTCTCCCTCATCAGAGGAAGGAATAACATATCAGCCATAATGGTCCAGTAGTGGGAAATTAGTTCCATCCGGCCAAAAGGATAAAATCTCTCATCTGAGTGGAGCCGTATATTCCAAGCTACACAGAACATAAAGAGTTAATTCATTCAGGCTGGTCAATCACCAGGTCAAGGGACCACCCCTCAGGAAGGATGGATAACTCTAGGAAGGTGGACTCTCCTTAAGTGATGTAATAGGTGGGATAATGACCTCTTTTTTTTTTTTTTTGGTTTTTCGAGACAGGGTTTCTCTGTGTAGCTTTGCGCCTTTCCTGGAACTCACTTGGTAGACCAGGCTGGCCTCGAACTCACAGAGATCCGCCTGCCTCTGCCTCCCGAGTGCTGGCATTAAAGGCGTGCGCCACCACTGCCCGGCGATAATGACCTCTTTAATCAAACTGCCCCTTCCCTTCACAGAATTCCTGCCCCTATAGTGACGCAGCTTATAGGGCAACAGCCACGGAACTTTGCGAGTCTGCCCACTTTTCTTTCCTTCATTTTCTTCTTTGTAACTCGGTTCTAAGCACAGAGTTCCTGCTCCTGGTTTTTGGGGATTCCTCACTCTTTTGTTTCAATCCCCCCCCCCCCGTCATATGGCTGCTTATCTGCCACATGCCTGGCTGCCCTCCATGCCAGTTTACATCCGACAGGATGGTTTTTCTTCCCTTTGCTTCCTCCAGGTGTTTGCTGAGCTTTGCAGCTTGCCTGCCCTGGGCATTTTCTTTTAAACTCTAATAAAACTTTCCTAGAATTTAGAAAAAAGATTATAGCCTTTTTTGGCAGGTTCCCTGGACATTTCACTAGTAGATTAGGGATTTGGTGAAACTGGATGCAAAAAGTGAGTTGTTGGGCACCAACCTCTAATCTCACTTTAATGTCAACAGATGTTTTAGAAACCATTCTTCGAGTTTTGAGGAAGCAACGCCCTTCTCCCAAGTGTCTGCTGACAGGTTAAAATTGAGCAGTATTTTTTTGTCTCTTTTCAATTTAGGTAACAGGTAAGGCAGCTTTCTTGGTGCCCAGCAGGAATAATTCATCTTCATCACTGCGTAAAAACACTCAGCACTTGAACAGGCTGCAATAGGACTATGTTGCAAGCTGAGGGGAAATGAGGAAAAAGAGCAGAGAAATGTTCCCTGGCAAGACTGTCACTTTCCCTTCAAACACACACATGGTGGTGCTCGTGAAATGAAAAATAAACGTGTTTTTTAAAATGAGCAGCCACAATAGATCATGCCAGGGTTTTATGGATCATCCTGTTCAGAACAGACAAAATGTAAAATCAATACCACTGTTGCATTGAAGGAAAACATCCTGGAGATAACGATGAGAAGGGGACTCCTTCTATGATGCCACTTGCCCACTCTAGGCCCCAAAGGTGTTATTTTGGCTGAGGCTGAATGAGAAAGTGAGGTGCAATGTAACTCGGCAAATGCCTCCTTCCACCTACTTCAGTCATTTGCAAGGAGGGAGGATGATAAAGTAGGTAAATAAACTCTACAAGATAAGCTGAGTCCCAGGAAAAGGGAAATGGAGAAACATAAAGCTGCCTTGAATTTAAAAATGGGGAGGCTATTCCAAAACTTTGAAGGCCCACAAAGATTTCCTAGTGAGATCTGAGCTTGCTTTACCCAGCAGAGCTGCATTAGAGGATTGCTTGACCATGTGCATGGTTTCTAGGTGATTGGAAGGGTCTACACTTGGCTGAGCTAGAGGGAAGTCTTTTGCTCCACCCCTTGGCATTCCTATAAATAGCCCTTTAGAAGAGCCAGAAGGGGCGGATGGATAATGATCCAGGCCCTCCCAAGGCTATCATGTGTTTCTATCCATTTCTCTCCCCTCTATGCTTCTATCTAATATCTCTTACCCCTCACTCCTCAAGAGTACCCTGTCATAAAATGTGGGAGCTAGTCTCCCAGATGGGCTCCCACACATAACGAAACCTGAAGATCATCGGTGCCAGTGGAATTTTCTATTTTACCTCATGTGGCTTAAAATATTGATTAGATTTAAAGGCAGATTCATAAAAAGTTCATATGATGCTAATATGGATACACTGTGATACTGCACTGACTCAGTAGGTCACTCGTGCAGTTAATGTGACTTAACCTGACACATTAAAGGGCATAAAAGTTCCATGTGACAGGCATTGTTCTGGGCACTATAAGTACACAGCTATGGCAGATAATGGCACATCTCACAAAGTATCAGGTTTTGGGGAAGGATGAGGTTTTAGGTCTCAAGTCTAGCAAACTATAGTTTCCTAAACTTGGATGTCAATATGAATCACCTGAGGAGCCTGTCGGAAACTTACTTGAAAGACTCTAACAAGACCCCCCTGCCACCAGGATGTTAATGTGACTGTCATTGAGCTACACTCTGAGTTACAGACACTAACTTCATGGATGTCTTCTTTCTGGAACAAACTCTGCTTATTCTGAATAGCAAGGGAATCAACTGGTGTATAGTCATCTGTCCGTATTCATCAGAGACAGTTTTCAGGACCTTCTTCAATTACCAAAACATATGGACACCCAAGTCTCATATAAAATGATGAAGAATTTATATATAGCCTCATGCATCCTTCTTTGTGTTTTAAACACATTCTAGATGATTTATGACACCCAGTGCAATGTAAATGTTGTGTAAGCAGCCAGTATATTTTGTTATTTATGGAATAATAACAGAAATGTCTGACTTCAGTATAGATACAAACATCTTCTGAATTTCAATTTTCTGTGTACTATTGGTTGACTATATAGAAACAAATCCCATGGGCAGGAAGGGCTTACTGTACTCATTTGAATGTACAGAGTGTGCAACTCGAACCATAAAAATGGAAATCTCTGGGTTTGTGATTCTGTATATTAAGCTATCGCACAAAATAGCAAGTGTCTCCTCTCTGTGTCCTCTGAAGATTATATTTTAGTAACATAAAAGCAATTCATTGATAGGATCTCCTCAGTAAGAAAACCTGCTAAGGATCAATGTTAGGTTTTAAAGTAGTTTTAAGATTCCTTTACCTGGGGCAGGGGAGGGCAATCCCATCTGATTTGAAGACATAAATTGGGATTTGGATTTTGGAAGACTCACTAGCACAGAGAGTCAAATGTTAAAATCAAAGTTGACTGCATGGAGGGGTGGGGGTGGGAACCTGGGAAGAGTTGGAGAGGGGAAAACATGATCAAAATATATTGTGTGAAAAAAATGTAGAGAAAAAACATACAATTTCCAGACCTCCCAAATATCAGTAACAGTCATGCTGAGAATGAAATCAAAGCAGCAATCCCACTTACAGTTGGGGGAAATAAACACTTGGGATAAAACTAATGAAAGAAGTAAAAAAAAAAAAAAAAAAAAAAAAACTTCTGCAATCGTAGTTGGAAGTTTTCCTGTGTCCCGGCCGGCCAGCAGTCGGAACAAATCTCTCCCACTCGCATCCACCAAGTAAGCACACAGAGGCTTATGTTAATTATAACTGCTTGGCCATTAGCTTAGGCTTATTACTGACTAGCTCTTACACTTAATTTAACCCATAATTCTTACCTATGTTTAGCCATAGTTCTGCCTTGTCATCTTGCTTCCTCTGTGTCTGGCTGGTGACTCCTGACTCAGCCCTTCCTCTTCCCAGAATTCTCCTTGTCTTCTTGCCCTGCATGTACTTCCTGTCCAGCTCCTGACCAATCAGCGTTTTATTTATCAATCAATCAGAGCAGCACATATTCACAGCATACAGAAAGACATCCCACAGCATACAATGAACTCTAAAACACAAAAGAAAGAAATTACTGAAGACACTAGATGATGGAAAGACTAGCTTACCAAAAGAAATCCAATGCATATCCCCTCAGCATTCCAATATCACTCTTTAGAGAAACAGGAAAAATAACATTAAAATTTATATGGAAGCCTCAAGGATTGTTTATAGGCAAAGTAATCTTGAGGGAAAAAAATAATACTGGAAGTAGACCTGATATCAAATTATACCATAGAGTCATAGCAACAAAACCTGCAGAGCACTTGCACCACACACATAGAACAAAGGAATAAAATAGAGGACTCAGAAATAAAAGCATGCAGCTACAGATACCCATTGTTTCATGAAGCTGACCAAGATGCACATTAAAGAAAAGACAGCCTCTGCAACAAATAGTGCTGGGGAAACTGGATAGATGAAATTACATCCTTATTTCTCACCATTTGCAAAAAATCATCTTTAATTGATGAAAGACCCAAAACCCTAAAAGTCTTAGAGGAAAAAATAATTAGGGAAAAACATTTCAAGATATAAAATAAGCAAAGACTTTTTCAGTAGGATGCCAAGTCGCTCAGGTAGTTGGGTCAACAGTTGACAAGTGTGACCTCACTGAATCGAAAAGTTCCTGTACAGTAAAGCAGAGTTAACTATGGGAAGAGACAGATTCTCCTTTCAGAATAGGAGAAAAATCTGAACTGTACATCTAACAGGGGGTTAACATCTAGACTATATAAAGAACTGAAAGAATTTAAGCTAAATAATAAGAAAAAACCCAACCAACAGATGGGCTAATGAAATGGACAGACAATTCTCAAAAGAAGAGAGCTTACAAGATGTCTCAGTGTGTAAAGGTGCTTGCTACCAAGTGTGATGACCTTATTTTAATCTTCCTGGGACCCACATGGTATAAGGAGAGAACCAGCTCCTCTGATGTGCACATGTCCATGCCCACACACACATAAACATAACACAAAATAAAATAAAGATAAGTATACCTTAAAGATTTGTTGTATTTGTGTGTGTGTGTGTGTGTGTGTGTGTGTGTGTGTGTGTGTGTGCGTGTGTGTGTGTGTGTGTGTGTGGTACCTGCCATGCACATGTGCTCAGATGGCCATGGATGCCAGATGCCCTGGATCTGGAGTTACAGATCCTTATGTGCTGCCTGACATGGGTGCTGAGAACTGAACTTGGGTCCTTTGGAAGAGCAACAAGTGCTCTTACCTGCTGAGTCATCTTTCCAGCTCCTGTCTGCAATATTTTGAACAAAGGTTAGGGATGACTTAACTACATTGTTGACAGTCCCCAGATAGTTCTGGCAAAGAACCAAAACACCAACTCTCTAAATCATACTACAAGTCATTCTAGTATTTTTTAAGTGAGTTACTTAATGGACTAGAAATTTTCCGTATCTTCTGATATTAATCAGGGTTTCCCAGGGGAATAGAATGAATATACACATTTCAACAAATGAATATACATTTATTTGTATAGTCATATATATTTATTTATTAAACCAAGTAACAATAACTGTCTCACACTTGAGAGGCTGAGAACCTGGTAGCTGCTTAGGCCCTAAGATTGGATGTCTCAGCAATTCCAATCGGGTTCCAAAAACGTGGAGAGTTCTGGAGAACCACTGGTCCTTCGACAACAATGGAAGCCCAGGAACACTGGTTCCAATATCAGGGAAATAAATGGCAACAGCAAGAGAGTAAATTAAAAAATTAGTATCAAGAGAGAAAGCTAAGGCACCAAAGGCAAATAAACAATCTTCCTTCCAGGGTGTCTATTTTTATCTAAGCTGCTTCCAGAAGGTACTGCCCAAATTTGGGTGGGTCTTCCCACATCAGTGAAGGCAATCTGGACATTTCTTCAACTGAGGCTGCCTACTCATGTGTTTTAATTTGTAGCAAGGTGACATTCAAATCAACCATCACCCCTATATGAGCTAAATTAAAGGAATGATATGAGGATTTGAGCTTATTTCTTGGATTTTTTTTCGAACATTCTTAAATCAAAAAATAAATGAGAAACATTCTGGTAGCCTGGCATTATTCTTGCTATAATAGAAACATGAAGTTTAGAGATTTATGGCACTCTTCTCTAACGGTCAAGTAACATTTGTCAATCAGAACCACAAGATGTTTCCAACAAGGTTATTTGCAACCCAGAATTACTATCAGTGGAAACCTTATCTAGTTGCACTATTTTTCTGTGTTTGTTCTTCTGAGTTATATACACATATTTCCGTTATGTGCTTTTCTAAATATTTATCTACTATTGCCTAATCAACTCACTGAATGTTTTCTTTCTTATTTAATATGGAGAGTATCACTTTGTTGGGAACTGAAATCTGAGACACTCTTGGATGTCTGTGAAGATTGAAATTGGTCTCCCAATAGCAAATAGAATTTAGTTTTATCTGAATGCAGTATGAAAACTCCAAATTCAGCAGGAGCTATTGAACATTTCTATGTATTACTTATATGGTTGATATATGGGAAAACACAACATGCATTCAACTAAAAATGATTCTAGCTGAATTAATGGTTGGCAATTCAAACTGATATGTGCTATATTTGATTACATGCTGAGACAGGAAGAAAAATACTGGAAAAGCCTGCTGATCTTTTTTCCACTTAAATACTAGTTCTTGACAAACTAAATTCATTTTTCAGCAAAGCTATTATTCTGCTTCAAAGAAGGAGATGCCAGCAACTTTGGATCCTTGCCTTTTCTTTATTCACAATTCTGGACAGTAATTTTACATTCATCTTACTAATGAATTCATCTTACTAACTTTATATTGGTTAAATTAGCAAGCAGGTTCTTTGTATTTAAATGATACTAAACTATAAAATTAGACTGTCCCAATTAGGTATTATAGCTCTCACATTTTAAGTTGAATTCTCCATCTAGTTCAGTAGTTCTCAACTAGTGGGTCACAACCCTCTTTGGGGGGTATACAACCATTTCATAGGGGTTGCATATAAGATATCCTCTTTATAAGACATTTAAATTATGATTCATAACAGTAGCAAAATTACAGTTATAATGTAGCAATGAAAACTGTATGGTTGGGTGTCACCCCAACATGAGGAACTCTATAAGGGGTCTTAGCATTAGGGAGGTTGAGAACAACTGACCTAGTGGATCCAGTGAAATGGTAGTCTTCATAAACAGACTCAGAAGTAGGGCAGACTCACTCTAATCACAGAAACAAAGATGGTTCTAGTATGTAAGCCTGCAGTTTAAGGATTAGAAAGAAAAAAGCCTCAATGCTTTCTGGGGTTATAGACTGATACTTAGTGGTTAATCCTCTTGGGATGTATGTGGTTTTCTAAATCACATGTAGTACTGGAGTCACACTTTTGCTGACATACTTCCCCCTGCTAAAATGTAGGACAGCATGCTGTCCAAACTATAACAATTCAGAATTTTTAATATGTTCAGTGCCCTGTAAATTTGATGATGAAATTCTCCTAGTAACACCAAAACTTGAACAAATCTAATGCCTTGTATGATGAATCATAGACTTCTCTAGTTACACCATTCCTCGATAACTAACCATACATTACACTAGTCTCAGACAGAGCCATGACCAGTTCTCTCAGATGTCTGAACTTAAAATGTCAAGTCTCTTGGTCATTATAGTTTGTTGATTCCTTTTTATCCTTTCTCTTTGTTTGGTTCATAAGCTTACACATAGCCAGGTACAAAGAGTCTCAACATTATCCCTCTGAGGCTCACTCTATGCTTTCCTCTAAACTTCATATAAAGCATGATGATTCTAACTCCTGAAAAGTAATCAGGCTTCAGTTATCCTATCAGGTTGAGTTTGGATTCATACTTGTGTTTGGTTTTTGGTGCTAAAGAGCAAGCCCATGTGTCATGCATGCTGAATGCTCATGCCACATCTAAGCTACCCTCCGAGCCCAGGATTTTTGTTAATGACTCCTGTTACTCCCTGCCTCCTATCATTGAGGTTGTTGAAGTTCTCCAACTCAGCTTCCCTGCGTCAATCAACACTTAAGCCATAGTAGCAAGTGACCAATAATAATCTCAGGCTACCTACCAGTGAGGCCAAGAGAGTCTCTCTCTGCTATACATTTCATATTTTCATTGCATGGAAGAGCCCTCAATATCTGCAGAGGGCTCATTTTCCATCTTTTTCAAGCCACTGTGAAGTTAATAGAGTTAGCATCGATTTCTGGTACTCTAACATCTTCATGGTCTGGTGGCCTTGCTCTGAACTTCAGGTGATCAAATGTAGCTATGGTTTTCAGCCTTGCTCTGGCCTGCTCTTTACTCAGAAAAGCTCGTTTGTGCCCTTTGTCTCTCTTAGTGCTTTCACGGACCCCAACTATTAAAGAAACAGTTGCACTGGGACACAATAGGGTGATCTGCCTGAAACAAATTTGACTGTACACTGAAAATCCTTATGCATTAGATATAAAAATTTGCCTATAACCAAGCTTAATTTAAAGACAGCTTTGATCACCATATATTGGACCATTGGCTGCCCTGGGCAATAATCCCTTTATAGCTGACCTAGTTCAATCCGCATCCTCAAGTACCTCTTCAGCACTCTCCAGCCTAATTTTAGTATCTTATAATCGTTTATTTTCAAGCCCTTCAGGAACACAAAATTATGAAATACAACTTCCGATTTCAAAATTTGATATGGCATTGCTTGTAAAAAAAAAAAAATCTTATAACAGTGTTTCCAATTCATGCAGCGTTGGTCACCATGTCTTCATATGATAAGAAGACTGCTTCCACTAAGGGAGTTGCGCTGTATTTTTAATTGTATCTACATGTATGTTTTCGTGTGGATATGTGCACATGAGTGCGGGTGCTCACAGAGACCAGAAAAGGGTATTGGATCCCCTGGAGCTGGTGTTACAGATGGTGGTGAGCTGTCCAGCGTGGGTTCTGGGACCCAAACTCCAGTCCTCTGTACCAGCAGCAAGTGTTCTTAACCACTGAGCCACCTCCGCAGTTCGAGCCATAAACTTCACCATATGAAACTCTGGTGTTCTCTCCTGACGACCAATTATTAAACCCTGCAAATGGCTGTTTTTCAAGGCTAAAATCTATATGGGCATGTTCATGCCAAGCTTATAAACGTGTACCTCACTTAATGATGGAAAAGGTGGTGAGTTTGTAGATTTCTACATTGAGTTAACATCCTTTGATTCTTTGATTAGTGTCCATTTCTTCAAAAAATAATTTTTAATTCATATATGTTAAACATTAGGCTAGCGATTATGCATGTTTGTTTGTGAGTGGAGAGTAAGATTGTAGGAGAAATCATATATGTGCATATATAAATCATATATATGCACTCACAAATATATGAAACTGTCTTTTCCCTCAAGCAGTTAAAGACTGCTATGGAAAAGTTGAAGCAAATTACAGAAAAATGTAGGCACATAAACAAAAGCTAAATTGTGTGGTTTAAACTTCAAGTGAAGTAGGAGTTCAAAGAGAGGAACAAATGTGGGCTGTAGCTTCTTAGGGAAAGGGAACGGGATGCTTAAGACTATATTTAATACTGTTGCAAAGGGCTGAATATGATCATATAACTTCCACTAAATGATAAAGACCCTCTTCCCTGGGGGATAAGCTCATGAAATCACTACCTGGGTAATTTAGACTAACTTCTCAATTGGATTGACAGGCATGACATCATGAAGCAGGATGAAACAGTCTCAGTTGTATGACTTCTGGAAATGCACAGTTAACCCTGAAATAGGAAGGCTATTGTCTAGCCAGCCAATTGTGTGGAATCAAGACCAGGGATAAATGAGTTGCAGATGTCATAATAAGTCCCCTTAATGTGCATTCTTCTTTAAAGTGGGGGGATTGGACTTCAGAGATGGATTGTCTTCCAAGATATGTGGACAACTCTTTTTCTCAGGCTTATTGCAAATGCATGAGGCCGTTTGACTGCCCCTAGCCATTGATGTATAAGTGAAATAACATATGTACTTCTATACTATGTTGTACTTTAAGTTGTAAGATTATAGTTGTCCCAGTGGTTGAGCCACTACAAGAAGGATAACTACCTTGAAAAGTTACCTAAGACTGTGATTTCTAAGACTAAGAAAACAACTATGGGCAGAGAAAGCATATGGCCCTGTGCTGAAATTATCCCCCAAAGTCATTTTCCAGGGCATGCAGCAGAGACACAAGCTCTTACTAGCTGGATTTGAGGCACACCTCACAATGTTTCTCTCTTTAGCACTCTGGTTTCAGATTTCATATTTAGAATCTTGACCCATTTCAAACACTCTGCTTCATGACATAATGTTTGGCTCCAATTTTGTCTTTTTCTGACTAAATAAACTGTTGTCCCTCTGTCCTAATTATTAAAACCTCATCTATGCACCAGGGCTTGGGAATATCACCTTTTATTAATAATATGCTGTCCTTTAGGGAAATTTTTGAATTTCCTTTTATAGTTCACTGCTGGTATTCTCTTGAAGCAGCAAGTACCAAAGAGTTTCAGCAAAAAGTCATTAGAGTAGCATACACTCATATATGATTGTGATAACCGTTACTCAGAACATTGTTGTTTATTTCTAACTCTTATTTTCCTACCTCTGTGAAAAAAATAATTTGAACAAAATTCATTTTGTAGTTGTATTGGGATGGCATTAAATTTATATACCGACTCAGGGGCAACTGGCAGTTTTATAATACTGATCCATCAAAACCAGAACAAACAGTATCTGTCTGGTTTTTCAAGTTCACTTTAGTGTCTTTTAGGAATGCTTTACAGCTCATGACAATAAGAGTAACACATTTCTTATTAAATTTACTTTTTAGTGTTTTGTCTTATTCCTTGTTATTACAAATGAGATTTTCTTTATTATTTTATAATAAAACTGATTGCCATTTGTCAACTTTATCTGTTGACAACATCATTATCTGCTACTGTGTTCTTTATTATTTAATTTACCCTTATTGTTGAGAGAGCTTTATTGTAGATTCTCTGGGACATTTCCAAGTATGTAACTATACCATGCTGAATAGGAAAAAAATGGGTATACTCTTATATAAAGAAATTTGACAATATCTAACAAAACTGCATATGTACTTCTTAAGATACAGAATTTCCATTTTATGTAATTTATTTTACAAATTTCTTACACACAAAACTAGTCCTTGCAGTATTCTGTGTTATTGTAAGATGCTTATTGGATTTGGAAGCAATATACCTAAAACAATGAGTTTATTTAAATGAACTGTAGTGTATCTGTGAAATATAGTACCAAGCAGCTATACAAAGTAATAAAGCAAAGATAGATAAACAGTGGCAGAGATCTTTCTTTTATCTAAGAAAGAAAAGGGAAGTATTTGATCCATTGTGAAAAAATAATGATGGTAGTGGGAGATAAGTCAAGGACTAATGTGATCGTTTACCTAAAGGAAGTAAGTAAAGGAAAGGCTAGAAAGAACGAAGAGATGACAGATGGGTAATGTGATGATTTGTATATGTACACTTTATGTACAGTTCTCACTTTTGAGACTATGTTAATACTTTTGGTACTAAAAAATGGAAAGAATAAAGAGTTCACACAAAAGAAAATCAGAGAGCTAAGAGAAAAAAAATCTCTGAAATGAAGTCTAAACAAAACAAAACAAACATTTCAAAAGAATAGCCTCATTGCTGAATGAATAAAGAAGGTCAATAAACCACATAGCTCTTCCTAAGAAATTTAAGTGGCTGCCCTTAGCATAAATGCAAAGGAGTGCTAAGCAAAGGTTGAACTCTCCTGAGTAGGAAGCTTTAGAGTTGGCAGTCCAAGACAATTTTCATTATATTCTAAACTCAGCAAATAAGTCATTTTACTGTAGATAATTGTAGCCAGATTTCTCAGTGGTGGAAAGAAGAGACACAAATTAGAAAAAAAATGAGTTCTGTTGTATCAGATCAGTAAGGAAGTATTACTGTAGAATCATAGGTTTGGGGTAAAAATAGGAGAGAGACAGACAGGTATAGAGAGGTAAGGAAGGAAGATAGGTAGAAAGAAGGAGAGAAAGAGCTAGAGAGGGAAGGAGGTGGACTTAAGAGTAAACATTAAAACCACAGCAGGTTGATAGATATGAAGATAGAAGATAGATAGATAGATAGATAGATAGATAGATAGATAGATAGATAGATAGCTGACCCAACTTTTGGAGAACCTAGGCAAAGAAGAGATGATAATTCTTTTTTACTATTCTAACTTTTCTGCAAATTTCAAAATGTATCAAAAATATATTCAATTCGAGTTGGCTAGAAGGCAAGAATTTTATGTAGAATCTCACCTACAGAAGCGTTTCACACAGCCTGACTGGCCTGCTTCCCTCCTTGGCATACTTGTAAGGGAAGGTACACAGGATGAGAGGAGAAGAGTAACATTGATTTGCTTCTTTATGATGCTCCCCAGGCAGGATGTTTATCACCTTCACATTGTGACATGAATGAAAGCCTAAGCAAAATGACTACTCCAAGATCAAATACTTTTTGAAAATGCACCATGTGCTAGAATGTTAATGTTTCTGTGACCGAAGCACGTGCTCTTATGGAAATAACAGTCTAACACAGATATCAGATTTAAAATAGATTATTACATATATAAAGTTCTGAAAGAGAAGACATTTCATGAAGCATGAAGCCAAGAGATTTGGAAAGTAAAGAAATGAGTTTGGGGGACTCAAGGATGCTCCCCTGACAGAGCCATGCTAAAGCTGTGATTAAATGCAGGGGAGGAATTGACCAGCAGGAAGAAAAGATGGAGAAAAGAACCTATATGTGGAAGATTGGAGTGAGGGGACATTTCTTTTTCCTTGATACCTTCTAGGATGCAAAAGAATTTAAGTATAAGAGAGATTACTCTCAGGGTAGCAGTGCAAGATTGTGTGGAAAAATGTAAGAGGGATGCACAGTGACGAATGCTATCTCTCAAAAACGTTAAAATATTTTCCAAATATATTGTTCTAATTAAAATATATTAATATGTGAGTATTTAACTTCAAAACAGAATCGAAATTCCATAGCCTATTATAATATGGCTCGCTATGCAAGTGCTCTGGTTCATTTTCGTTACTCAGGAAAAAAGTGTTGATTGTTAGTGTATTCATGACCCTGTAGCTCTTCAGTCTAACAACAACATGTGATAAAAAGAAAAAAAAAAAAGCTTGCTGTATTACAAAGGGCCTGGAAGTCACCATAAAATCACTACTCTCTACACTAAGAGCTGGCACAAGCCAATTTTGGCACTGACAGAGAAATCCATCAAGTCCAGTGGCAGAAAGGAAAACAGTAGAATGCGTGGTGACTATAAAATCATTCAAAGTTGCAGCAGAGAAAGCTCTCATACAACACTGAAAAAAACTATCGCATAGCTAACAAGCCGACGACGTTATCCTATATCCCATGGCTCCACATCAGAAACGTAGACTCATTCATGGTAAGTTATGTTATGAGTACGAAAAGTCTCCCGAACAGGAAATTTCACTCCCTTTGGGACTAACGGTACCCTGATTACAAGAAAAGATCGTAAGACTACATGATGGATCATCAAGAGATTTGTATTCCTAGGAAACAAGGTCAAAGTACTGATGGAGATGGATGCGGGGATGGAGGGAAGAAAGGTAAGAGGAAAAGATTGTCAGAGGAATTCAGGGAGTTGGATGAAGACATCCTTATGAAACTCAGCATCATGGACAACAAAGATGCACTGATCCTAATGTAGAAATATTAATCATGTAACATGGAGCAGAAATAGCGTTAACAATCTCTTTGTAAGTCTCCTGTAAACAACAAAGTGATTAGAGTAGGTAATACACTTGGAATGAAGAATATATCCAAAAGAAAAGAAATGTGTCTCCCTGTGGCACACAATCCCTGAGATAGATGCATGGGGAGAGCAGAATTTCTGGGGATCAGAGGATAGAAACTTCTGAATTCTCCATGGCATTTTAACTAAATTTGATCATCAGTGTGCATCTTACTCAGTGTCTAAATCCTTCTGTAAGCTAGCTACACCTTCCCTTCTCAGGACTCATTTCTCACCACCCAGTAGCCAAAATAACCAAATAACCAAATTTCCCTAGTACTCTATCCCTAATGTTCATGTGGCATACATTTCCACTGTACACGGTTGTGATGGTTTGAATGAAAATGTCCCTCAGAGGCTCATGTATTTGAATACATAGTCCCCAGTTGGTGGCACTGTTTAGGGAGGGAGATTCTGTAGTCCATTTCCCGATCACTCTCTGCTTTATGATTTTAGTCAAAGATGTGATCTCTCAGTTTTCTGCTCTGGCTGCCTGCTGCCATGCCTCCTCTGCTGTTATGGACTCCCCCTCTAAAACCAAAGTCAACTTCTTCTTCCATAAGTTGGCTTAACTATGGTATTTATTACAGCATCAAAAAGCAACTAATACGATTCCTTTTGAAGGTCCAACACAAGAGCTGCTTTTCCACAGATCTATTTACAGGACCCAGTCCTCTAAATCTCAAGCCTTTGAAGTTCCTTGGCTTTCGTTATTCTTTATACAAATTTTCAATATTTTATTTTATGTCCAGGTACTGGACAAGCACTGCTTCATACTTAACAATTACACCATCATCTCTATTAATCTATGAAAAAGGAAAATGAAGCAAATAACAATTGTAAGTTTGGTCCAAACTAAATTACTCACACTGGCAACACACAACATAGCATGTACTAATAATTACAATTTAGAATGTGAAAGACTTTCAAATGCAACGTTTTCAATAAAGGAAAGACTGAGAGCATGATGCAGCTAGGATTTTTGGGGTGTTTTTAACCAACTCCAGAAGTTAGTAGCAAGATAAATATGTGTCATAAAGTGTAGCTAGTAGATGTATGTATTTCCCAAGTCTAACATCATTTGGACATTTATGACTTGTTTCATAAACAGAATGAGAAGCTTGTAATAGAACAAGATATGAAGAACATGCCTAAGTGGCTTTGTTATTGGGAAAAGCCAGCAGCGTAGCCACAATTAATCTGACTTCTGTGAAACCAAGGTCAAAATTTCTCAGCAATTTTTTTCTCTTCATCTTTGAGCCAGCAAGAAAGTGTTCTCTCCAAAACCTGCACAAAAGTCATCTCTCTGATCTCAATACCCCCCCCATCCTTCTCTACTGACTCACAGAACTAATTACTGAGCTGAAAAAGAGTCACCTGGAGAAAAATGGCAAGAAGAATGATATAGTATAGATGGACTGCAAAGTCTGCGTCATAGACCTTGAGAGGAACTCAACACTATTAGCACAAGAAACAGGAAAGGCTGTTATGTTGCATCAGCCCTGGGGTCTAGAAGGCCCAGGGGCCTTTTTAAAAATATACAAGGAAAATGTATAATGAAGTCCTTGCTTCCTATTGCTGCTCACTCCCTGGCCCAGGGTAATCCTCGCTGTGCCAGCCTGGCATTCAAGGCAAACTTTATCCAGAACACAGAGACCAGGACTATAATCCAGAGTCTTGAAGTGGGTAACCTGAGAACAGTTACCTAGAACCATGGGGCTACATGATGAAGATAAAAAAAAAAAAATCAAGAATAGAATGAGAAACCAAAGTCTGAGTCTCTAAATGCAGAGGACGGCTAGATGAATTTTAGAGAGGCAAATTCTGACTTGACACCCAAGCTTCAATCAGAAAAACATACATTCTCAAAAAGCTGGTGAATAACCAAAGACTCCCATTTAAGAGCAGAAAAAAAATAGAAATGAAAACCCTAAAACAGATTCATCTCTGCTTCCTGACTGTGGCCAGCTCGTGATCAGCCACCCCCTGCCACCATACCTTCCCCTCCATAATGGGCTGTACCTCTCCAGAACTTTATAAACCAAAATAAATCCTTCCTCCCTACCCCACCAAAAGATCTCCTTGTAAATTTGAAGACAGTGGGCTAAAGAGAAGTCTCAAAAAGAATATATTTAAGAGAAATGTTGTACAAAGTGGAAGATCAACCACGGCCGTAAGTAATGACAACTGAATGAAAAGGCTGATGTGAGTATAAGTGTCTGGATCCAGTGTGAGCTGGATACTTCCTGAACCTAACCTTGCTGCCTCTTGGTCCCTCACCATCTTCCCTTAAACTGAAC
This sequence comes from Peromyscus melanophrys, assembly GCA_902168415.1. Lineage (NCBI taxonomy): Eukaryota > Metazoa > Chordata > Mammalia > Rodentia > Cricetidae > Peromyscus > Peromyscus melanophrys. Next base: position 46,930 of record CABHPR010141480.1, read on the forward strand.
ACCGCCCAAACAAGCTTGTTCTTTGTCCTTACACTGGCTTCAACTATGATAGGGCTGTCAGTGTGGCAAGCGATTGATTAGAGAGAGATCTTTGAGACCCAGTGCACACAATTCATGTTCAGAGACGTTTTCCTAGGCATATCAGCATGCTCTGAGAGTTCTCCATTCAGATCATGGGGAAAACCATTTCTGAAGCGATATGAATAAAGAAAGTAAAAGACCACACAGAGAGAAGCATTTTTCAGCATTTCAAAAGAAAATCTAAGTCTACTTCAAAACCTATTTGGAAACTTCCAAAAACACAAAGCTAATCCATAAACCATGCACAAAAGCAAGCCAAACCACAATCATAAATAACAGGCCACCATCAGATACCACAGAGGGACTGGCAAACCCACTGATAAGCACTCAGCTTTGTTCTTATCTCAGTTCCTGAGAATTGTTTGGACAAGATAAACTGAAAGTTTTTATTTCTGACCCCAAAAAGTATACAAAAATTATGTCAGGAATAAAATTCAAGGATTCCATGAAAACATTTTCCCTTTTTATTAGCATTTATTACTAGGTTTCATTTGATAATCACATATTAATAGGTTTCATTATGACATTTCATAAAAGTACATAATAGATTTTGATCATCTTCAAGACCTATTATGCTGCTCTCCCTCCCACTGTTCCCTTATTCCACCTCCAATCCTTTCTACTGTCATTCGTTATCTCTGTTGTTTTTCTTAATTGTTATTGTGGCATCTATATAAATGTATAAGAACACCTTGCTGAGTCATATATATATATATGACTGCTTATACATATTTATATAAAACTGCTTGGCATTGGATAACCAATGAGGGGGCTCATTCCTGGGGAAACCTGATTCTTCCTCTCTAATCAGTCATGAATTTCCTGCAGCTCTTCATCCAGGGTGGAGCCTTAGGAGATTCCCCCTTCCACATTGGCACTGGTGTTGTCATTATGCAAGTCTTGCTTAGGTTACTGTAATCAATACATTTATGCTTTTCCTCATTTAAAAAGATTCATGCCTCATGTACAGTTCCACTAGAAACACTGAGGGGACATTTTTAAGAGAAATAATTATGAAAACAAATGTAGCAAGCTAGTTCATTTCAAGCCTATGAAAATGACATTTTCATACACTCAAAGTCATTGCAAAACAATTTATATAAAATAACCAATCTTTTATTTCTATCTAAATTATGTGTAGCTTCTAAGTCACCTGGGAGTTTTGTGGGAATTATTCTCATTAACAAAACTGATAAGAAAAGGAAGATCACATCTGAGAAGGTATTTTCCCAAGGTCACTGAATCAGTCAATGGCAAAAGTATATCAAGGATGCACATTCTTGATTCTCAAGTCTAATTCTTGGACCAACAGCATTTGAATTAACACAACCCCAAATGGAACTTAAATCTTAATTATAAAATGTGTAAAAGCCGAGTAGAGAAATGAAAATAGTTTCCAAAGAATTCACTTCATAGGTCTTAATAAATCTGAAGCTAAAATTCAAAGTTGAATATAAAGTCAAGGTTATTTCAGAGAACAAAGTACTTTACAAAGGCCAGTCCTCCAAGGTCCTGCAATGGGAATCTGCACAGCCAAGAGGCATTATGGCTCTGAGCTGTAAATGCATACATGAGTGCATTTTTGACATTCTAATAGATAAAAAAAAAATAGGTCTAGGTCACACTTTAGAAGAATAGGATAACATTGTAGAGAATTCAACAAGCTCTGTGCCTTTCTCCTAATACCACCTCCATGCATCCCCAAGCATCAATGTAAATAACAGGTATTTCACATCTGTGCTCTTCTGATAGTTCTTGAAGCCAGGGGTAAATTTCAAACTCCATCAACCGACAAAAAGAAAACAAACACACTGCCATTATACTTTGGACTCTACTAGAAGAGGGCGGTCTCAGTGTTGGCACCAAGGGCCCTTCCTTCTGTCAGACAACAATCTCAGTGTTTGTGGTCACAAAAATAACTGGTCAGAAAGTGTGTTAATCAACCCACAAACTTAAATACTGTTGGATATACTCTTCATAATGAATTTGAACAGATTAATTTAGAACAAGATAGAAAGGGCATGCATTAGCTGGTAGAAATGTCCTTCAAATCATTTCCATTGGAAACACAAATGAAAATCTGTGTGCAATGACCTTTTTTTAATTTGTGCAGGAACAGAGCTAGGACTTAAGAACAAGTATCCCTGAATGTTCCAGTTGTCAGAGGTTTGCCTCGGGAAAGTCACTGCAGGTAGGCTAAGCTGAAAGCAGTCTCGGGAACAGCGAGGGCCAATAATAAGCACGGAAGAAGAATCACATTTATGGAACTATGACTAATGATTATTAGTCATCTAAGGGACAATCTTTTTCATCATCTCTAGTCTTCTACTGTTAGCGTATCTATTAGGTTTGTTGTTTGTCTGCTTGTTTTTCGTAACTTTCGCCTGAGCTACTACAAACCTGTTTCTCCTTTCGTTCTTCCGTCCTCCACCCAGATCCTGCAGTCGGCTTCACTCGTGTGGTCCCCCTTCTCGAAACATTCACTGTGCCTTCGCTCTCCCTAACAGTTTACCCACTAATCAGTCTGCGTAAAGAACTTAAAACCGAAAGAAATTCATCGTTATCCTCTGGGCTGGTAATTTGATTAGCCTGCTACTGTAAGATACATCCGCAGTGTATGAGACTTAAACCCCACCGACCTTATCTCACCCTCTGACTCCCTCTCCCACTTTCTATTTTATCATTCTATAATCAACATTTTCTCCTTATCCTTAATATTCAGATGGATACTACCCCCCCCCCAACAGTCTTGTCAGTTTCCACATTCTGCTTCTCCAAGAATGGTACCCATTTATCCTTCCTATTCATTCCCTTCATTGCCACAAAGGGTATAAAACCTTCCATTTTACTCCCCCTCCCCCCCAGCTCTGATTCTCTCGTTAATTCATTGAGCTCCAACCTTTCATCTTCAGCCATCTACTACAACCGTTCTTCTCTTTGAAGATGTCTCATCCTTCAAAGAGGAAATTCCAAAGTAGAGTTTAAACACCCAAAGGAGAAGAAAAGTCAGTAGAAGCATGGAAAAAAATACTAGTTTCTCACCTCTGCTCAAGCGAGAAACAGCAGAGAACTGAGCAGAAGACAGGGTTAATGTAGCTTTTCCTGGGATCAGGGAGGGGCAGAGCTTTCTGGGGTAAAGCTTTCCAGGGTGGGGGTTGGTGGCATTTCAAGTCCAGAGCTTGGGCTTTTTGCTCTGTAAGGCAGGGACTGGGTCCAGCCTTTAGGGCAGTTACAATGTTCTGTGGGCAAAACCTGGCAGTTGGAGCTCCTCAGGGGAGGGGCATGGCCACTAGTATGCCTCGAAGGGGCTTACTGAAACACATTTATTCACCATTATGAATTAAAGTTTTCAAACACAAATACTTCAATATCATAAAAAGAAAAATGTTTTTGAAACCTTTTATCATCTCTATGAAGACAAATTTCTGTCAACAATATACTAATTGTAACAATAAAAATAAAAAGTTAAATGATTGCTTTGAAGGTGACTATCATCAATATATCTCAGGGATACTTGGGCATCTCTGTTTACTGCAGCACTTATTCACAAGGGCTAAGTTACAGAACCAACCTGGGCATCCAACAGCAGAGGATGAATAAGGAAAATGTGGGGGTATGCATGATGGAATGCTTTTCGACTATCAAGAAGAATAAAGTTATGGTTTTTTATGGGAAAATAGATGCAATTACATTAAGCAGATTAAGCCAGTCTCAGAAAGACATATATATGTTTTCTCTCATCTGCGAGTCCTAGATTACATATAATCACATAATCATGTATATACGTAAGTACTGAATGAATGTAGAAGCAAAGCTGTCTAAGTAAACAACAGGAAGAGTAGGGTAGAGGTGAAAGGTAGTGGGGAAATAGGGCAGGGGTGAGTAAAGGGGAGTGGGAGAAATGGAGTGTGGCAGGACACGCTCAACATAAAATATATACTGCAAGAAATTTAGAAAAAAATAAGTGACTTTCAAATGATTAGTAAGAAATTAGGAGCTTCCTAAAGAAATGTGACATGAAGAGAGCATATGGAAACTAAATATCTGGAATCTGTTACATAATAATACAAAAAACAGCAATATTATTTTCAAGCCAAAATATTGTAAGTGTATTACCAGTATACATTTTTACATCTGCACTTTGAAAATGTTCTTTTAATGTATTTGAGAGCCCCAAAAATACAGGCACTGTGATCATGTGTCTTATATATGTTCACATAACTTGTATGTGGCGTACCTGTCGAGCATAAGAATAATTTTGTTGACAAGTGACACTGGGACAAAATAATATTAGGAAAAAAATTCAATAAAAGAACTTTGTAAATGAAGGGTAGGATTGAAAAATGAAGATCGACTGAGGGTTCTCCTAAAGACTGTTTGGTCCTTTTCTTCTTTGAGGGGCTCTTGGGCCACATCCAGGGCTCCACACAGGCAGGCCAGTGGCTCTAGGAATGAGATACTGAGATACACCTCCAGCCACAATTCCTTGTGTTTTTGTGATGTATCTTTTCCACTCAAACACAACTGAAATCAAGTACCAGGCTGAGGAGACTCAGGGCAGACCCTGGAATTATCACAGCACTCTGTGATTTATGAATGGCAACCAAAATTTAGAAGGCACTGATTATGGTAATATTGCTCATCATCAAGACTTTTAGCATAAGAGAAAGTAGCAAGACATGCAAATGAACTCTCTACTCATTTTCAAATTATAAATAATAACACATTCACAACTAACATTTTTCTTTCACACACACATATAGAAACCACTTTCATTCTATGATCTACTGGCAAAAGTGCCCTAGTGTACATAGTGGCTGTGGACGTGATGGCTACTAAAAGTAACTGCATACCTTTGAGAGAAAACTGGCTCTGGGTCTGATCAGAACACAGACATGGCAAATTAAACACGTAGCAGAGGCTGTTGTCAAGGTATTAGAAAAAATAGGTTTGACTGAAAACATAGAGGAGCCAAGTTAGAGAGGCTCCCCTCATCTACAGTGTAGTATTTAAACACCAAATACAATAAAAAAAAAACAAATGTACTGAAACATAAACCAAAATTTAGAACTCTATATTATGAACATATCAAAAATAAAAGAGTAATTGACCACCACTAGGTATTAGTAGGATGCAACTCTTCTGAAATTTTATAGACACATTATCAAGAACCCATGGTTTGTTTGTTTTTTGTTTTGTTTTGTTTTATATATGAGCTATATTTCAGAGTAATTTGTAGCTGACTGCATTTGGGGTTTTTGCTTGTTATTCTTATTTGTTTGTTTGATTAATATATGGTCTTTCCATATACCCAGGCTGGCCTCTAATTGACTATCCTCCTGCCTCAGCTTCCTAAATGCTGGGATAGCAGGTATGTGTTACCACAGCCACCAGCAAGACTCATTTTTATAAAAGAACTCTAGCAGTAAAATCGAGACACATGCAAACTCTTTAAGCTGTCATTTTGGAAGCCCCATAACACAATGGGTCTAAGCAGTCAACGCAATGTACACTAATATCGTTTTCCTAGACGTTCCTCCTTGTCTACCACAATCCTGGTCATTGTTTGCCTTGAGAGTCTCTGGCTGCCTCTCTCTATAGAGTGTGAATCCAGCACTCCTTCCCTTCCCCTCCCTCTCAGCATTTATTCTCCTGACTTCACCATTTCTCTGGAGTTAATCCCACCTTGCTCTGCCCTGTTCTCTCCACACCCTGGAGTTCAAGCACAAATCCTATACCTTCACAATGCAGCCCTTTAAAATATACCTTCCTGTGTCTCCACAATACAGCCTTCTAGACACCTTTGCAATAATCCAAACTGCACGCATAGAAGAAACTGTCTTCACATAAAGAACTAAAAATTTGGAGATAACTGTTTTCAAGCTTACTTCTTCATTCTTCCAATAAAATCTCATGGGTTATATATCAAATTATTTATACATATTTTAAATTAAATATAGCTGGGTGGTGGTGGTGCATGCTTTTAATCCCAGCACTCAGGAGGCAGAGGCAGGCAGATCTCTGTGAGTTCGAGGCCAGCCTGGTCTACAGAGCAAGATCCAGGACAGGCACCAAAACTACACAGAGAAACCCTGTCTGGAAAAAACAACAAAAAAATAAATATATGTTTTATATTATATATATATATATATATATATAATACATAATCTTTATACTGATCTCATTTTCTTCCTTCACTGCCACAGCTAAGTCCATGTTGTCATTGTCCCTCACATAGCGTTGCTGAACTTCTGGCCACAGCCTCCACACTCTTCTTCCTCAGCCATTCCTTCCAGGCCAGAAGCACTAGTATTTATGGCACATCTTTTTTATCAGGCACATCCCTGACCAAAACTTCCAAGGGTTTATTTCCTACCACACCAACTCTTCCTCTGTCGCCTGGTTTTCAAGTCTCCAACACAGCCCATCCTTCCACTGAGAGTTTTCCTCCAGACTCGTTCTCATCTCAGTGGTTTTTCTCCTCTTCACATGCAGTATCCTGCTGTGGAATAATGCTTCTGTATACTGGTTTAATAAAACTCTGATTGGCCAGTAGCCAGGCAGGAAGTATAGACGGGATAAGCAGACAAGGAGAATTCTGGGAGGAGAAAGGTTGAGTCAGGAGACACCAGCCCGATGTCCAGGGAGCAGCATGTAATGGCACATAGGTAAAGCCACAAAACATGTGGTAACATATAGATTAACAGAACGGGCTGAGTTTAAGTGTAAGAGCTAGTCAGTGGTAGGCCTGAGCTCACGGCTGAGCAGTTTTAATTAATATAAGCCTTTGTGTGTTTACTTGGTTCTGATTGGTTGCAGTTCGGGCGGGGCACAGGAAAACTTTCAGCTACAGTATCCTCTTTCTCGTAACCTTTTCTTCCACAGATGCTCATTAGTGAAAGTCAAGTTCACCTCCTGTATGAAAGCTTCACTGAATTTACACTTGTTTTCAATTATCCATCTCTACTCTAGAATCCCAAAGCATCAATTCACTGCGCCATCCCAGGCTCAACTATAAACTGTAATTTGTGCTGTTCTTGAACTCTGTCACCTTTCTGTTGTCAATTCTAGACTGCAGTGTCATGAAAGCATTCATATTGGTGAAATTATTAAGGCCACTCCACATAGTTAAAAAGGGAGGTTTATTTAGTGGCGTAACTTACAAATGAAGGGATAGGTAGGTTGCAGGGTCTGGGGAAGACATAGCGCAGTCCGGCGATGTTCTCTGGAGAACTCTGCTGGGTCTGCCTCTAGCGTCTGGGGTCCAGGAACCAAGAGAAGGCAGCGCATCCAGATCTTGGGTCTTCAGGGCCCTTTCTTGGTGTGACAGTTACTGAAGCCTCAATGGGGGTTGGAACTTCCAGATCAAAGCTGGAATGACTACCCACTACACATTCACCCTGGGGCATAGGAGTGACAATAGAGTACAAGTGTTGGAAGACACCATGGATCAGCAGGAATGAATTTCCTCAGAGTTTTGGTAAGTGCCTTTTCCAATGCAACTGAGAGAAATCCAAGCACAAAGGGATTCTGAGAAAACGGAAAAACAGCCACGTCACAGGCTCTTTTCCTGTATCTGAGGAAAGATAACCACAAGCATCATGTATCTGTCCTAAAGTCATGATTCAAAATGGAAGAAAGACGTTCCCTGCTGATGCTGGGGGTACAAATTTTGCTGTGATTGGTTAGAAACCCACTCTTAGACCAACAGCCACATCACTGTGCTAGAGTTTGTAACTGTTCAGTATGAATCATACTCCTCTGTGGTAGGTCCTTAAAGTGTAGTGCAGTCAAAAAATAAGAAAGCCTTGATTATTGCAAATGATATAGGCTTGCATCCATTGTATCTATTCTTAGAAGTGGTTACTTCCAGTGCATACAATAACCATACTGAAAGCTTGTGAATAAATCTCTATGTAAGATGTCACTGTGGTGTCTCTTCATCTTTGGATGAATTTTCATGTATCAAATGGATCAAGGAGTTTAGAGCAGGATTGGGGCAGCCACAGGAGCCATACATATTTCACTACTTCATTACCGTGATCAAATAAACGATGAGTCCAGGTGAGAGCATAACCCTGACATTTTCGAGCACCTTCCTCAGCTGGAGTTGCATGGCGATGCGTTCTTTCACATCACCTCTCTGACCTTTGCACATAGCCTCACATGCCCATTTACTTTGGCTTCAGAAAACAAAACAAAACAAAACAAAAAAACATTTTCCCTTGTTTTGAATCTTCCATAAGTTTACTAAGAAAGCTGGAAGGAACATACAATATAAACCTACTAAATATGACCACTCAGGCATTGCAATATAAAAAGAGTTAAAATAATGACCTGAAATTATTGCAGTATCAAATCCCAAAAGTCTACTTTTATCTCATTTTCAAGGACAAGGCCTTGATTTCTTTATGAAAAAAAATTGTAAGACCATATTAGCCAAATGCTTTAGACAAAATGAATATATAGGATTTAAAATACTCAGGAAATATTTTAGCGTGATTAGAATCTTTAACTAATTTTATAATATTTTCTATACCTTTCCAGAATTCATGAAGTTTTACATTGTTCTCCATTTAGTATACACTTGGGTGCTGCCTGGACTCTGAGCATATGAATGTAGAGAAATCAAATAAATGAAAATATTTTCCTGGAAATCTTACTTTTAAAATTCCAGACAAATTTTCCTCAATATAAGTTTGAAAAACAGAAGTCATCCTCTCCTGCCAAACTTAAAACTGTAATTTCCAGAGTTGGGATGACATCTTTAACAAAGATTAGCATTTCCTTATGTTTTCCTATTTACAGTTTGATCTTTGAAAACATGTCCACAATGAACAGCCACGACCTAATTGGACTTCTGTTAAAATGCAAACAATAGCCTCAGCTCCCTTAAATCACCCCTCCCCTGTGCTTACAGCACTTCCAAGAGGCAGTGACTCTCTGGTTTTGTTCATCTAAGCTTAGCTTTCCCTCACTAGGGTCAGCAGTTCTGGGAGCCACCGGAGTTGAAGGCTGATGCTACTGTTAAAACACCAGCCCCATGGGTGAGACCAAATTCGAGGATGCAGTGGTGAGCAAGCGCTTCTCAGTTCTAGAATCAACGATTACTCCATAACCCTATGACCTTTATCCTTAGGAGATAAAGCCTTACTGGCCACTCGGAAGCAAGGTCTGTTTTGTGGCATGCAGCTTCCTTTCCGTGTTTGGGTTAGACCATGGTCGCAATCTCAATGTGAAATGTCACTCCCGAGTCTTGGGGAGGATGTGGTGATTGGTGCATACAGAAAGAAGATACAAAACTTGACTCTTCCAGCTAAAACGACGTCACCAATAAAAATGAATTACTTACAAAAGTAGTACAGTGAGAAATGGATATGCTGTTTGGCTAACAAAGTTCAGCATGCTATTCTATTAATAAATAACACACTATCAGTAGAGTTTATCCGCAGGATTTGGAAGAGTTAAAAAAGATAATATTAATGTAATGACCCCACCCTTCCATTCCAAGCAGTAATCTGTTATTTTAAAAACTATACTTTGCCTTGTGTGTTCCATTCAAACACACTCGATTTTTTTCATGGCTGGACTCCATCCTCTTCTCAACAAATGCACTCCATTAGGAGTTGATTTTTAACTGGGTAGGAAGTTTTTAAGTGATAAATGTCTAGGTCTAACAAATGACTAGCCCTGGACAATGGAAACGTGCTCTGCAGACCTGAGCCATCTGGCACATAGCCTTTCAGCTTCCTTCTCTCCCTCTTTGCACGGCACGGCCCACCGGCGCTCAGGCTGAACCGTTCCCAGGATGTTATCTTGCCTCCCCAGCACTGTGACTCCTCGTCTAATTTATGCTTCTCTGTGTAGCAACGTGCAGAGGCTTTGTCGTCAGCCTTGCTCGCCAAGCAAAGCCAACTGCTGTCTGCGAGGCATTTGGTTAGCACATTATGTACACATAATAAGATGTTGTTCCCTCTGCACAGATGCAGGAGGCTAAAAAATAGCATTATCATAGCATCTTCCAGCTTAGCTATTCTGAGGCTGCGCCCCCATATTACAAAGCCTCGCTATTTATACCATCATGCATATGGAAGCCCCAGCCCTCCTGTGAGATGGCAGTCCAATATGCATACAGAAAAAAAATTATAGGCCCCCAACTTAAACATGCACTCATCCTGGCTGCTTATCTTTGTTGAACGCAAGCCAAGTTTATTAATAATTTTAAGTCAGAAAGAAACAATTTTAATGTGATGAAAGATAATAAAGCAACATGAACAAGAAAAATAACCAAAGTCAGCCCAGAATTTGAACCTCCTGGACCATAGGAGATGGGGAAGAGAGCCAAGCGCTGCTTGTGCTGGCCCTGGCGGGGCTATAACTTACATGTGAGGATGGCTGTGTTCCTGTTCTGGGTCTCCTTATTGACAGAGGCATTGAGTGATGGTGCATCTTTATCGGCATGAAAACTTGTAGAAGGATAGTCTGTAGGAAAATGACAACAAAAACACTTGGCCTTGACTCTTCAGATGATATGAAGAATTTCCTCTCCAGATGAATTTGGTCTGTTGTGAAGAAATCTATTTTGAGTAGCCCAACATGACAGAAGTATCAGTGTTTTCACTGCCTGTCTCCCCAGAAAGCACGAGACACTCATACATACTACTATCTCAACCAGCAAAGGCAGAGAGGGCAGTCTGCAGGGAAATGCTTGGTGTATATTCACTTCACCTGAGGGTTACTTAGGGCGGGACTACTGCTTAAGACCTTTCTGAACATGATAGCAGGGGCTTGGAGGTGGGATGAGGGCTTTCTAGTTGGAGCCTAATCCCTGCTCATCTGATACACGGCCTCCCTCTGGGGATGGCCTTCAGAAGAGCAGAACAGCAGGAAGAGCCAAAAGATTGTTGTTCTTCAATCAAAATGCAGAGCTGTGGGGCAGTACCAACTGATAACATCAGGGTGAGGACTCCTGCACCAACGGCTCAGCGAGCACTGTGGGAGATTGGAGAAATGATTGCATGAGCCAGAGCATCAGGGGGTTTGCTATGGGATTGCATCTCCTGGAAATGTCAAAAGCTATACCCATAAGGTCTCACCAACACGGCTGCCTAAACCTGAGCTGAATGAAGACAATAGATGTGCAAAGGTGGACAGAAAAAAGCCTAAGAGGCCTCAACCCTACACAAAGAACGACAGGCAGCTAAGGAATGTTGAGGGCAAGAGAAAGAGTCTTCCCCAGGGAAGAGCACACCAATTGGTTATCCAATACCAAATGGTCAGCCCTGAAAACATACATACACTATACATACATACATACATACATAGTGAGTAGGTGATTTAGGAATATATATATATATATGTACACACACATATGTATATGTATATAACAACAATTAAATTTTTAAAAAGTCAAGAATCTGAAAGAGAACAATGAGGGGGAATATGGGAAGGCCTGGAGTAGGGAAAGGGAAGGGGAAACTGATGTAATTATGTTATAATCTCAAAAAATAGAAGAAATAATTTTTTAAAAGATTCTGTTTCTGGGTTCTATATGTGACTTACTCTCTATTGTACAAACCTAATAGCTTTGTTGTCAAAAGCAGAAGTTAGTAATCTCTCTTCATAGACTAAAGAAGCTAAAATACATTACATATAAATCAAACTACTCACAGGCAGAGGAGTCAGCCAGACTGGCCCTAGCCTTCCTCTAATTTCTTGCCACTGTCACAAGAGACCTAACACCTGTTCTGGCTCCGTTCTCCAGAGACACCAGAAGGAAGGCTGCCACTAAGAAGGACACTAGATCGCTGTTTCACTCTTCAGTCAAAGTACGTGCTAGAAGCAAATGCAACCGCCACTTCTGGAAGGAAGATGAGATACTGGTCTGATGGGGACCTGAGGAAGAAGGCCTTGCTGTTGGCCTACTAGCCTTTGTAACATCGCTCCGCACCAGAGGCTACCACTCTGTAGTTACTTTTCTCCCTTTAGCTAAGAGTTTCTCAGGATTTCTTTAGAAAGAACTAGCACTTTTTTTCTTTGATTATAAAGACTAATTTATCTGTGTCAAGAGCAAGATGAACTAGTCATATAGGCTATCAAAATGGGAAAATGCAACGTGTGTGTCTTTGGTTCAGTGAAAGAGACAACTGCCCTTTTCCCTAGTAAAGACCTCGGCTCCTGGAATTTGAAAAGGCTACATTATTTTTTCAAGCCATAATCTGTATTATGCTATGCTTCATCCATAATGGATATCTTCTCCCAGTACCCTGAACTTCTTGCAGAATGAGAGAGCAAACAAAATTGTCCTTGCAATCAGTGGATCTCAAACTTTGTTGTATATTAGAATCACATGGAAGCTTTCAAAATCTCCCAATCAAGCTACATCCC